>PVKA01005542.1:0-37346 GCA_004027165.1 Ctenomys sociabilis
TACAGAGTAAGAAGAAAACCCACAAGCAGGAAAAAATATAGCCAACTGTCCTTCCAAAAAATGCCTTTTCTCTAGAATATGTAAAGAATTTAAAAAACTCAGGTCCCCCAAATTCAAAGACCCAATCCAAAAATGGGCATATGACATGAACATACAATTCTCAGAGAAAATAATGAAAATGGCAAGTAAATATATGAAACAAATGTTCAACATCATTGGTGATTCAAAAATGCAAATTAAAACAACACTGATTTTCTGTTTCACTTCAGAAAGAATGACTAACATCATGAAGCCAGGTAGGTAACATTGTGGTAGTGGATATGAGATTTTTCAGGTCCATTAGATTTGTCTCATATAAAGATATTTACGCTTCTATGTGTGGTGTGTAAATATTTATGACTGTTACCTCTTCCTCTTGTATTTTTCCCCCAACTAGTATGCAGTGGCCTTCTTTATTTTTTTGATCATTCTTGGTTTGAAGTTGAGACTGTCTGAGAGAAGGATTGCTGCCCCTGTTTTTTTCTGAGGTGCTGGGATATGTACTATTGTTTTCCATCTTTAACTTTCAGCCTATAAATTTCTTTATGAGTCAGTGTGTTTCTTATACGCAGAATATTGTTGGATTTTGCTTCCTAATCCACTGTGCCGGTTTATTTCTTTTACTTGGTGAATTGAGTCCATTTACATGGATGGTTATAATTGAAATGCATTGACTCATGATTGACATGTTATTTACCTGCTATATACCCCTTTTACTCCTGTGTTTAATTGTATGCCCTATTTGGTGGGTTCTTTTCATTCTCGTTCATGGAATTGTAGTTATTTTGGTCCTTCTCTGAAATATCTTTTAGTAGTCTGCGTAGGGTTGGCTTTGTCATCTTGAACTGGCATCAAGTATAAAAATGTCCTTTAAACACTTCTCTAAATACAGCTTCTCTAACAGCAATGGAACACCCATCTCTGACAAAAAGGAACAAAAAAGGGGGATATAAATAAAGGACCATTTTCTAGTGAAAAAATATATGTATATACAAAAACAGGATAGATATACAGCTACCTTATTAGTTCAATGAGAAGAAAGGTTTGTACTAATACCGTTTAGACAAGACATCATGTCTGCAGCTTGTCCTATGAATAACCACTAAGAAGACAACAACATGCAATGTATTAATTATTACAATTGTCCTACTAACCTGTTTTGAAACTGTTTCATTGCTATTTTTTATCATTAAAATGAACAAAAATTTACAAAAAGGAAGTCAACCAATAACAAATGCTGGAGGGCCTGTGGAGAAAAAAGAAAACCTTCTGCACTTCTGGTGGGAATGCAGATAAACAAGCACTATGGGAAATCTTGTGGAGATTCCTTAAAAAGGTACAATTGGAAATAGTATTCAAGCCACCTATTCTCCTCCTATTTATTTTTACAGAAGAACTAAAAAACACCATACCACAGCAATATATATGCACCCATTATTATAGCCATGCAGTTTTTCAAAGCTATCTCCTGCAAACAACCAAGCTGTCCATCAAATGAAGAATGGAAGAAGGTTTGTTTTTTTTACACAGTGGAAGATTATTCAACTATAAAAGCATATTAAATTTGAGGGTTGTTTTCAGTAAATGGGTGCCACTAGAAAACATAATCTTAAGTGAAATAAATCAGACCTACAAGTGCAAACATTATAGTGTCTCTTTAATGCAAGAAACTGAAAGAGAAAAATAGAATCTGAAAGGTACAGTAGATACTAGGAAAAGGGAATGAAATTATTCAAAGAAAGAGTTACTGAGTTGAGGAGAACAACTGGACAGAAAATGGAGGTGAGAGATTTATCCAGGATGGTTTGGACAACTGTACTGTGCATTTCTGCTGGTCTATGAGAAGGAACAGATTATACTTTGTTTTATCTCTTTTTTGAATTGTATTTTGTCTCATCTTAATTTCTTATACATTTCTTTATTTCTTCCAATTCTACATGCATATATCTAATAATATGAATAACTAAGACAGTACAATACATTACAACAAAGACTGAGAAATTTATATTAATTTGGTTAGTGAAATTCTGTATCACTTTCGATATGTTTCTGTTTTGAATTTACTTTTTACTCTTTTTATAAAATTGAAAAAGGAAAAAGAATGACAGTTTGTGCTAAATTGAACTAAATCTACTGTTAAATATTGTCAGTTGATAAGACTCTCTATTAACATCATGTTCTAAACTCATGCCATAAAAATCAACTCATGTCAGAAATTTTTACTTAATATGTGAAAAGTTTTTAATTTTTTTAAAACTTTAAAAAGAAATAATTTATTTATTTATTTACTTACTTACTTATTTAATTGGCGCAGGGTCTCACTCCACAGTTCAGACTCATATTGATCTTCCAGTCTCAGCCTCCCTAGCACTGGGATTGCAGGCCTGTACCACAACAACTGGTTTTGGTGGCCAGGACAGCACGCCTGGGGTTCTAGGGCCTGCATGGCATGCAGTGCTAGAAATTGAACTCTGGCCTTGAAAGAATTTTTAAAAGAGCACTTGAAATGACTTAGTGCATGAGGTAGAAAATTCGGCCTTTGTAAAAACTTTAACTTGTGTGATGAAATAATACTGGTAAACAGAGTACTCTCTAAAAAATTTTAAAGACTTTTAGAAGAGTTAAACTACCTGCCTTGATGCCTGTTTTTGGTTTTATAGTAACACAGAGTACATGTTTATGTTAAATATTTTTCTAACCTTGTATTCTACCATATTTGACTAAAGGAATGAGGAAAACCTTTATAAGATTCATTCTATTTTTTAGGTATTAATTCTGTCATAGATTATTTTAACAAACAAAACATAACCATCATAGTGATGCATTTCTATAATCCACAACTAGGAGGCTAAAACATAAAAATCACAAATGAAGAAGCCTCAGGAACCAGCCTGGGTTACATAGCAAGTTAGGTCCAGCCATGACAAAGCAAGGCCTTGCCAAAAAACAAAAACCTAAACCAAATGAAAGAAAAATCGATCATAGTTTTTCTTTTTTCTAAAATTGCAAGTTAACTTACCTCTTAATTAAGAATGTAAGGCTAGAATACCATGGAATGCTTAGTTTCATGCACTGATTGTGAGAAAAAGGTGACAGTATGAGTTGTATGTATAAGCATTTTAAAATGGGTGACTAAGGATTTCATGACAAGTGCTGTACTCCAAATTGACGTTATGACTACTTTTGTTCAAATTTAAATCCTAAGAAAGATAATTGAGCATGAATCAAACATCCTTATAAAACAATGACATCTTCAACATTAAGTCTGAAAAGTAATAATTCCTTTATAACCCATCAAGGCCATTTTAGATCATTTGCACTACTCATTGACAATAAGAATTTTTGCATATAAAACGTTGCCTTTTTTGATAAAGTCCAAATCTATGCAGGTGTATAAAGAACCAATGTGGCCTAATGCTAGATGCTTTTAGGAAGATTTCAAACTTCTACTGTTGTGCCACTGTCTTTGTGAAGAATAGGCATGCCTGACAAAAATAGTTGATGTTTCCTGGAAAAGTTACAAACCAGGACCTTGACCAGTTGGGTTGTAAATGCCGCTGGGCCAGGTGTAGTGTTGCATTCTAGTCAGGGGGGTTGCCACGAGGTTAAGGCCAGCACGGGCTACACGGTATATTAATTCCACAGTAAACCACACAGCATGGTCTTGTCTCAGAAACCCCCAAATAAATAAATGAATAAATAAATATATGTCATCATTGACCATATAGGGGTGAAGAAGGAATGCATGTTAGTATATATGGTATTCTTCAGATTAAAGGAACACAAGCAGTTAAAAACATTTCTAATATCTTCAAATCATATACAGGACATGCATAGCAGTTAGATCATATACTCTGGCCAAAAAAGAATTGTGCCCAATTCATATGAGTGATATGTATATGACAGATAAAGCTTTGCAGTTGTTTACATTTTAAAACTGCCAGAATTTTAAAAAATTTAATGATTTATAAATATCTTTTAAAAAATCCATTAAACAAGAACAGCAATTTAGAAAACATAATTGATTATTTTGAAAGTGAAAAGCATTAAATATTATGTAATATATAAATTAAAAATAAAAAGTAATACTTTTCCTAAGATTATTTTTTCTTTTTTGTATTTTAAGGAATGGTCTACAGGGTTTTCAGGGTCTCACTACTAGATCAGACTCCGAGTGATCCTCCTGTTCACAGCCTCCCAAGAGCTGGGATTGCAGGCACACACCACCACACCTAGTCTCACTTGCTTACTCAGTGCATCCCGAAGATGGGGTCAGCACAGCAGGCCTGGGGATCAAACTGAGAGCCCACGCACTTGCTTGTAGAATCTTTAATCTGCTGAGCTTTTTGGCTGGACCTTTGAGAATTTTTAGGGAGAGAAAATGTATTAAAATTAGATAGTAACGATTCTACCAAAGATACAACTGTTTTTTTGTGAAATATTGCACAAAAGAGAAAATATTTATTCCTTTTAACATATGACACAAATCAATCAAACTAATTGACTACATAAAAATAGTAAAACGAAGTTTTCCTTTCTGATCTATTCCAAGTAATTAGTAACTACATTCATTAAATTTATTGGCTACATTATTGCTCCTCTAACCAGCAAAGACAAGTGCTTTATAGGTAGAATTTAAAGGACAAAGTTTGAATAATTCCCCTGCCTTTTTATTTTTTTGTCATTAAGTTTTGCTGTGCTTAAATTGGTACTCTCATATTCTGATTTTATGTTTTTCTTAATAAAAGCTAAAATGTTCCTATTTTGATAAAGCAAATTACTTTCTATTTGATTTTCCAATTTGTTTTGTTGTTGTTGTTGTTGTTCATTTTGCTTTAGGCTTTCTAAGACAGGTCTGACTATGTATTCCAGGCTGGCCTTAACATCTTGGCCATCCTCTGATTCTGGCTCCTTTGTTCTGGGATTATAGGCATGGATCACCACCCATTGCCTGAATTTTCCTAAGAGAAGTAATAAGCAACGTTTGCTTCTGCAGTTACTTATTGGCTGTCCTACTTTGGAAAAAATCCTTAATCTCTGTCGCATTTCTGTATTTTGAAATTGTGGATGATAATAGCGTATTCTTCAATTCAGTTTCATGAGGATTAAGTAAAATGAGACACTGAGCGTAGTTGTGGACTATAGAAAATGATACATAATGACTATCATTATTTCTATTTATTATAAAACCTGATGTAAAAATTTACAAGAATCTTAAGAAAGCTCTTTGCCAATTTTAGAGCGTTAATGCTTCTCTAGTGAAATGTCTCTTCTTCAAACATAATACATATACAATTTTTATTACTGATAACATTTTCCTGCTCACTAGATATTTGTAAAGATTTTTTTATGATCAACACACAAATGTATTTCTATTTTTCAAGGTAAAAGATGGCTCAATTTGTGCTTTAGTACCAACAATCCTCATATTTCATAAAATTTTGCTTCGCTCTTTCTACCCAAGGCAGATTCCATTTAAGAGTCTCTCCAGGAAGCATCTCTTCAGGTGTTGTCTGACCATTTGAATTTTGATTGTGTGTCACCTCCATACTAGAAGGTCAGAAGGTAATGTAAGAGAGAATAACACATATCTTCCACATTCTTCTAACTGAAAGTGATACCAGTCTCTTTTATTCACATCATAATGGTCAACACCAATTAGTGGGTCATATCCAATAATGAAAGAGTCAGGGAAGAGCAATCCTCTTTTCCTCTGAGAAGAGGTGGGCTTCATACTAACACAGAGTGAAAATGCCTCCCACAGTAAAGAACTTGTTGATGAAAGACACTTGGCTTCTTTACATCTCCTCTGTCTTTCTTAAAAACTTCTTATATGGAATTCATCCCTTTACATTGATCTTCTAGAATTCTTTTTATTTTGTGTCAGAAATTGCATTCAGGACCTCACATTTGCCAGGCAGGTGCTGTGACACTAAGCTAAGTCCACTGCCTCTCACCTAAAATTCTTTGTTCTTTTTACAGTAAGAGTAAAATGAAGATATGTTCAGACAAGGAAACTTTGTCTTGTCTTTAGCCATGTAAGCTGGAATAGTGCCTTATCATAGCATCTATGTATTAAATTTTCATGTCACTCTATAAAACTATTATCAAAAAGAATATTTCAAGAAGTGAGAATGACTGTCAATTTTTAAAGGGTTTTGTTTTATTTTTTATGTGTCCTCATGATGGGTAGTAAGGAAGAATAGAGGTGAGGTTCATGGTCAACTTGTAGCACATACAGACACAGGTGAGTGAACCTGAAAATTTATGTGATTATCTTAAGTTTGGTCAAGGTAGAAGGCCAGGCCAGTACATGACAGAAGTAAAAGTGAAGACACTGTGGGACAATTTTATTCCCAAGTAAGTGAATGAAACAATTTTTCTATTTGAGAGACAGAGATTCTGCTATTGTCCTAAGAAAATTTTTATGTATGCATGTTTGTGATTCTTGAACTTAGACAAGGACTCATAGGTTGAATTACCAGTCAACACTAAGATCTCAGTTGCTGGCAGTTAGGAAATTATAGAAATACTCTTTCTAAAAGTCATCATAAATCATTGTAATGAGGGGTAGTACTAATAGCATTCATGAACTTAAAATTATCTAACAAACAAGCATCATTCCTTCCAAGAATATCATAGCTAGGTATTCTCATTTACAGCTATACTGATGTTTCAAATGGGTAATACGTTTTAGTTTGGCTTCCAAAAGAACAAGGCTTTGTTTTAGTGAACTCATGAAATCAGCTATAAAAATTACCTGTCTTTTCAGGATGCACTGACTAAAATCTAACTCAAAGCTTTTTTTAAAACTTATATTCTAATGGATAACCACTAAGAAAATAATATATAAGGTATTAATTATTGAAACTGTCCTATTAATCAGCTTTGAAACTGTCTTATCACTATTTGTTTCTCAATGAAAGAAAAAAATTATATTCTACATTAAAATTATAATTTCAATATTATGGAACAAACACTGAATTCAATAACATTTCACCATCCTTCCACCAAAGATGTTATGTGTTGTTTAGTTAAAAGTAGTTGAGTGTTTTTCTACTTCAATTTTTTATTATTATACAATTTAAAATGTACATGGTACAGTTCTGTGGGTTTTGATAAATTAGTATCATCTTTTATCCTCTTTGTCATTGATTATTGCTACAAGTGTTAAAGACCCAGAGGTGCAGAACCTCTTTGAGCCTCCGAAACCATTCAATCAGCATAGCTAGAATTTTCAGAGATATCTCTGGACAGGTCACAGAGGACTTTGCACACTCACAGAGCACATCCACACCTTAGGGTCTTGGCTGGCTCACAATACCATGTTTTCTGCATCATGGGCATTCTTTCTTCCAGGGTCCCTCTAACCAGGGGCTTCCAGCAGCAGTCAGTAAGCCATCTGCTCAGTGCACCCCTTCCTTCACTGACGGGCTTGGCCCCAGGAACACTGCTGGCCTCTCCAAATACATTCATTCTGTACATTGGTAACCAGTTTGGTTAGCTTAATATTCTAATTTAATGAATAGAATGAGAAGGCTAGAATGGGAGATTGTATCTTTCTTATTTTCTTAAATTTTTCTATCATTCTGCTTGGGCCAGAGGCTTTTATTTTTCTCCTTATCTCTCTGCCACTAAATTGAAACAAATAGATCTCAGAGTGAAAGGTCACAAAATAATCACAACCATGTTAAAAACATTCAGAAAGCCCTCTAAATGGTTTCCATATTTTAATGTTTCTCAAAACTTCATCAAGTGGGAATTATTATTCTTACATCACAGACAAAAGTGTAAAAACAAAACAGAACATAAACAAATCCCTTGCTGAAGTCTACAAGGGTGAAAATTGAGATCCAGAAGTTGAGGCTAAAATCACTTATTGAATACACAACGTACTTCAGTAACAGGGGGAAACTATAACCTGTGTATAAAATAAAATGAAATATCTAGTAACCTAGAAAGTCATAATGTCTTTCCGTCCCCAAATTTCTGCCCTATGATGCTGAGCCAGTCTTCCTGATATTAACACTAGTTAATACAGGGCAGTTACCTTTGCAGTCAATTTCTTTATGCACTCTTACATACGGATGCAAATCTTACCTTTTGAATGGCATGAATTATTTAATACACATTGAGATATCCATATAAACTTGTCATGCAGAACTACACCACAATGGTTACAACTGCTTTGAATTTTCTCCCACATTTATTAAAAGAGAATATTAAATATAGCATTTAGCTTGTATATTTGTGATAACTATTATGCAATGGAATCAAAATACCTTATTTTACCTAATGGAAATGAGAAGTTAATGAAAATTTCAAGTGAAAAAGGGAAGCTGTATTTGATATGAAAATCCGTAATGATATTTATAACGTAAAACTCAGGTTGACCAAGTAAGACTTTAGGATTAGTCTGTGAATACCTATGCATTTTCTACTGACATACTAATGTACTTAGTTACAAAGTACTGACCAAACTTTTAAATAGTTTATTATGTGCATATTTTGAGAAATAGCCAGTGCAATTCATTATTCTCAGTGGATTTTACATAATATTCCTCTAAAATCTGATGATCTGAATCTCACATGATAGCTAGTCCAAGACTTTTTAATAAAAGTTTACAACTTACAAAAATGAGGAACCTTTCATTGTTTTCTATCTTATGTTCCGTAGCAGAAAGAAAAAAGCAATCAGAATTGCAGCACAGCCTCTCTGTGAGGTGAACGTAGCCCACACTTTGTAAGTAATGAGGACAGAGCTTCTACCTCTTCCAAGGCTGAGGGTATAACTTTACAATTGCTGGTACAACTAATGTGATTTGAAGAAAAAAAAAAAAAAAAAGGATGGAGCAAAGCAGACTTCCAAAGTTCGGTCAACATTGTCTTACTCTGAATCCCTTTTTATTTAACTCAAACTGCTCATTGTACTTGCTCAGGTTTTGATACGGTGTAATCACATCATTGACTTTCCCCTGAGCTTTCCTCCGGGTGAGCACCTAGTTAGATGACTTACGGTATCAAATTTGCTTATTCGTTATAAATTTCTTTCCTCATTTTAATATCCTAATACAACATGGTGGTCTTGCCAACAGAGCAAACACATCAACCTCATGGGCTCCCGTAATCTTGTGATACACTAATTTTATTCAGCCCCCAGGATAGTGTTGATGCCCTTCATTTTCATGGACAGAAGTACAAACTTTACCTAGTTTCTCCATCCTGGTATTATTTTCTCTCCACAGCTTCTGGTTTATCTGAATCATTTCCTCTCAATCTGACTTTTACTTGTATTTCCTTGCTTTTGACACAATTTCTTTCTTAGAATTCAAGACCAATAAAAATGGTTGGCATTATTATTATTATTTTTAATCAGAGAGCAAAACCTCTGAAACTCAATACTTTCATTTTTCTCCTGAGTAACATTTCCTAATGAAATATAGTAAGATTAATCTGAAATGGGAACTACATTAGATTTCTGGGTCTTAGGTTTTTAATTATAGTAATATTCAAACTTTAAAAATTGTAGGGAAAATCTCATCATGGGTAAAATTATATGTGTGTACTTGATTGATTGTATAAATTGAGAACAAACAATTTTGATTATTATGTGGCTTTAGTGGTGGTTCACAGCTCAACTTACATTGTGAAAGCATTCTTCAGGTGCAAAAGTTAAATCCTGGCTTAATTGTTAGGGTTCAGTATATCAGAGCTACATATACCATAGATAGAGGCATTCTACAGGATATTGTAAAGAAAATAAACCATAATATAGTAACAACTATTGTTATAAATTAGTCAATTGATCAAAAATAGGCTTAATGAAATAGAAAAAATTAGTCCTCATAAAAGTGTGATGTTATATGTGAGAATGTGCTGGTATTATGTGAATCAATGTAACTAACTAGTCTCACACAATAATCAAATATAATAAAGTTCTTGAGGCTTCATCTATATGCTACATTGCAGAAAGAACTAGTACGGCATCTTTAGGTCAAAAGCCTTTCAGGCCCAAGGAGATAGGTCAGTAGACTAAGCGCAGGCTCCTGAGTTCATTCCCCAGTACTGAAAATAAAGAGAGCTTTTTATAAGGTAATTTTAAAAACTATTTCAAAAATGCTAATAACTTTTAAATTATTAATTCTAAAAATCTTTTCTTCATATGAACTTTCCTAGTATTCCAAATTTCTTTATTTATTAAAGAAAATATTTTTTAAAAACATAAGAAATGTTTCTGAATCTCACTAAAGCAAGCACGTTAGAGATTATAAGAATTTCACTAAACAAAATAGAGGAAATTTAATAATTCAATATTTTGTTTTATTGCATAAGATTATTTTCAAATTAGTTGCTGAGATTACCAGACATAAACATGGAAATTGGTTAGGAATTATGGTAAATTAAAAAGGAGAATAAAAAAATCTTAACCATTAACTGGTCCTTTCAATAGAACAGCAGAAATCAGTACTAAATTATCCAAGCTATCCTACCATTAAATATATATATATATATATATATATATATATATATATATATATATATATATATAATTCCCCTTCTTGTTATTGCCCTTTTCCTAACCCTAGTTTTTCCTGTCCATTAACCAAATTCTTTTCCTTTCACAGTATCTATTGAACCTTTCAGATTTCATTTACTCTTTTAGTGTCATACACTACAGAAAAAAGACAATGTTTGTACATTGATCTAATTTATTTTACTTATGAGTCTTGTCTCTAGTTGTATCCATTTACTAAATGTCTTGAGTTCATCTTTCTTCATCACTGATTAATACTCCATTGTGTAACAATGCAACATCTTTTTGTCTGTTCCTCAGTTGATGGGCATTTGGGATGTTTCCAAATTTTAACTATGACAAACAGTGCTATGATAAACATGGATGCACATAAAGTTTTGTGGTATGGTGATTTTAGTTCTTTTGAAAAAATACCCAGAAGGAAAATATCTGTGTTGAACGGGACTTCTACCCTAGCTCTTTGAGGAATGTCCACACTGATTTCCATAGTGGTTGTGAAGGTGTGCACTCCCACCAACAGTGCAGAAGGATTCATTTTCTTCACAGCCCCTCTAGCACTTGTTTTTGGCTGACTTGTTGATGACAGCCATCCTTTCTGGGGCCATTCTTTCTCAGCATTCTGTTAATTTGTATCTTTTGAATGACCAATGCTATTGAATACTTTTTCATATATTTATTTGACATTTGTGTCTCCTCATTTGTGAAGTGTACATTTGTCTCTGATGTCCATTTTTGAATTAGATTTTTGAATTTTGGGGGCATAATTATTTGAAATCTTTATCTGATTAAATTTTTCAAAGGACGAGACAGAAGTTGAACAATTAACTACATTTTTTACAAATTTGGGGATATTCTTTTTAATCTGTTGGTGGTTTTTTTTAAATGAATAAACTTCAAGAACATGAGATCCCAACTGTTAAGTCTTTGAAGTATTTCCCTGTACACTTTGTTTTTTATTCATGAATTGTTTATCACCCACTCTGTTTTTAAGATTTCTGCCTACATTCCCCTTCACAAAATTTAGTGTTTTAGTATTAACATTTAAATCTTTGATCCACTTTTAACTATAGTTTTCTGCTTGATGATAGTTCTGGGTGTAAATTTGGCCTTTGGCATGTGGAAAGCCACATTTTCTAGCATCAATTGTTAAAGAGGATATTTTTCTTACAGTGAACATTTTTGGTCCATTTGTCAAAGCTTAGTTGGCTTGAGTGTGTTTGTAGTTGTGTATACATCTTCTAATCTTTCCATTGTTCCTAAGGTCTGTTTTTTTGCCCAGTACTGCACTGATTTTTATCACAGTAGCTTTGAGGTATAATTTGAAGTCAAGGATTGTGATGAGTCCTTCCTTTACTTTGTTGCCCAGGATTGCTTTTGCTAGTCTATGTTTCTTTTGGTTCCAGATGAATCCTAGGAATATTTTCTCTAGATCTGTGAGGTACACTAGCGGTATCTTAATTGGCATTGTGTTGAAATTCTACATAGGGCATCATGCCATTTGCATATAGTGATAATTTCACTTTTTCCCTTCCAAACATGATTACTTTTATTTTTCAATCTTGTCTTATTGCTCTGGCTAATGTTTCCAGAAGTATTTGAATAGAAGGGGTGACAGTAGACAACCATGTCTTTTTTTTTAATATAAAGCCATTCAATTTTTTCCATTTAGTATGATGTTAGCTGCTGGCTTGTCATAGAAAACTTTTATCAGGTTGAAGTATAGACCATCTGTTCTGATTTTTTGTGTGGTTTTTATCATGAATTAGTGGTAAACTTTGTCAAAAGCACGTGATGCATCTACTGAGATGATCTCGTGATGTTTGTCTTTGCTTTTTTTGATGTGGTGGTCTATATTTATAGATTTGTGTATATTGAAACAACCCTGCATTTCTGGAATGAATCATATTTGGTACTGATGTAGAATCTTCTTGATGATTTGCTGCATTCTATTTGCAGGTATTTTATTGAGTATTTTGGCATATATGTTCATAATGGAGATTGGCCTGTACTTCACATTTTTGGTTGGATCTTCCTCTTGTTTTGGTATTAGAACAATACTTGTTTCCAGGAATGAGTTTGAAAGAATTGCTTTCCTTTTCACGTCATTGAATTTTGAGAAGACTTGGCATTAAATCGCTAAATTTCTTGGTAAACTCAGAAGTGAATCTATCAGGACATGGGCTTTTCATTGTTTGGTAGGTATTTTATTACATTTTCAATTTCATTCACTGATAATGGGTTATTCAGAACTTTTGTAACTTCTTAATTTAGCTTTGGTAATTCATATGTATCTAGGAATGTGTCCTTTTCTTCTATGTTTTCCATTTAGAGAGAGAAAAGATTTTGGAAATAAGTACTGGTGATCTTCTGAATTTCTGTAGGGCCCATAGTCATTTTATCATTTTCATTCTTTATTGCATGAATTTGAAATTTTCTTTCTTTTTATGATAAGATTGTTTAAGGGTTTTTGATAAGTTTTGCTCATCATTTATTCATGGCTTTTAGTCCATCAATTTCTTTCTGAGTTAACTGTGTTTCTTCTTTCCTACTATATATTCTTTATTTTTCTGTGAATTATGATCAGATAGTACTTGCTTATCTTTGTCTTCTTATTTTCTTACTGTAGATTCCTTATTTTTCCCCTCTGTTTAACTGCTTGCTCTGTGTGGTGCTTCCTTTCTATTGTTGTTGTTGAAATTGGAATCATTTTTTTTCTCTTTTTAGAATATTTGTTAATATTGTTTGTAGGATTGGTTTGACGATCATGAATTTCTTCAGCTGCTCTTTGTTATAGAAAAACTTTCCATTAAAATTGATTGTTTTGCAGGGTTCTTTTTCAAAAAACCAACTCTTTGATTCATTAATTCTCTGTTTTATTTTCTTCATCTCCATTGTATTTATAAATGCTCTGATCTTCATATTTTTCAGCCTTCTTTGGGCTATGGACATTGGGCTTAAAATGCTCTTCTTTTTCTAAGAGCTGGCTCTGTGGCATAAGATTGTGTGCTTGGGCTCATTGTGTTTTCTTCATATAAAAATTTATCACTATATATTTCCCTCTTAAGACATCTTTCATTGTATCCAATAAGTACCAGTCAGTTATTTCTGGATTTTCATTTGATTGTAAATATTGTTTTTCAAAGAAATAAAAATAAAAATAAATTTGAGGCTTTGGAGATAGCTCAGTAGAATAAGCTCTTGCCTGGAAAGTGCAAGGGCCTGAGTTCAATCCCCAGTTCCTCCACAAAAATGGAAAAGCAAAATAATATATATATATTATATATATATTATTATATATAATTATATATAATATATATGTATATATTTATAATGTCAATTTCTTCTTTAGATTCATCTGTAAATCTTTGATTATTCAGGAGTATTTTATTTAATTTCTGTGTTTATATAAAGTTTTTCCTGTTTCTTTTTTCAATAATTTCCAGTTTCTGTGATTTATGATCAGATACACATGCATGGGATAGTTTGAATTCCTTTTCATGTCCTTATATATTATATGGTCTATTTTACAAAATGACTCATGTGCCACAGAGAATATATATTCTAACATTGTGAGTTGGAATACTCTGTAAACAATGGTATGTGCATTTCTTCACAAGTTTAGTTTAGTTGCGCTATTTCTTTGATGATTTTTTACCTAGTTGATTTACGTCTGTGTCTATTGGATGTTAAAGTCCCCCATTACAATTGTCTTATTGCACATTTGATTCTTAACATCTGTTAAAATTTATCTTATATAGTGAGGTGTATATATATTTCTGATTGTTATCACCTTCTCTTGCAATTTTCCAATAACTAGTATGTAATGATTTCTCTGTCTTCTTTCATCACTCTTGATTTGAAGTTCACATTGTCAGCAACAGAATAGCTATCCCTGTTTTTCAGGGATCCTGTAACATGGAATATTGTTTTCTATCTCTGACTTTTAGTCCATCAATTTCTTTCTGATTTAAACGTATCTTCTATGCAGGGTATTGTTGGATTTTGTTTCTTGATCCCTATGTCAATCTGCTTTTTTGATTAATGAATTCAAGGTATTCACATTAATTTTTATGACTGACAGTATTTGTTTATCTTTGTCTTCTTATTTTCTTACTGTAGATTCCTTATTTTTTCCCTCTGTTTAATTGCTTGCTCTGTGTGGTGCTTCCTTTCTATTGTTGTTGTTGAAATTGGAATCATTTTTTTTCTCTTTCTAGAATATTTGTTAATATTGTTTGTAGGATTGGTTTGACAGTCATGAATTTCTTCAGTTGCTCTTTGTCATAGAAAAACTTTCCATTAAAATTGATAGTTTTGCAGGGTACATCAGTCTGGGTTGGAAGTTGCTTTCTTTCTGTGGCCTGATGTACTTTACCTCAAGCTCTTCTTGACTTAATGGTCTGTGTTGAGAAGTATTCCATGTTCTATTCAGTTTTCCATTATATGTGATCTGTTTCTTTTCTCTAAGAGCTTTTGATATTCTGCTCTTTTGCTGAATTTCTGGGATCTTGAATTTTTATGTGTTTTGGCATAAATTCATTTTGATTACTAAATGAAGTTCCCCATGCCTCACTAAACTGTATGTCAGATGTTTTCCCCATGCTTAGGAAATTGTCTGAAACTACTTCTGCAAATGGTCTTTCTATGCCACTTGTGTTGTTCCATTGATATCTATCAGTCATATGTTGTTTTCTTTGGATCATCTTGCAGTAGTTGCATTTTTATTTTCTAATTTCTTACTATTTTAAAGAGACTTTCCTTTCATATACACTAGCTGCAATGTTCTCTTCAAGGTCTGAATTCCATCTTCAGTTTCATTCAAGGGTTTTGCCATATTTCATTGCAATTCTTAACATGTTAGATATGTGTTTGAATCTGCTTCATGCATCCTAGTTCTTTTCTCTATTATTTATAATGTGTTTCCTGACACTATTTTTTTAAATTTATCTCTTCTTTAGAAGTACTGAGCAATTCCTTCATGATTGCTATAATTTTTTGTTTAGCCTGAGAGATGATTTTGGATCTTAATTCTTCTATGGCCAGTTGGAGTTGTTTCTTTACTACAGTTGCTATCATTTCAGAAACTTCAGTTGTGTGACTTCCAAGTTTTTCTATGTCCTGGTCTTATTCTGGCTGGGCCAGAGATCTGATATTGCCTTTTGTTCCTTCATTTTGACATGTTTGAAACCCCCAATGTTCACTCAGACTAACCAATAAAGGTGTGGAGCTGTGGTAAAGATTAATAAGGCTCCCGTGATAGTAGGAGGGCATGGCAGACTCAACAAAGCTCCTACTATGTGGGTTTCAGTGTGGCTTCCACCTCGGTGGGAGAGTGTGAGCCACAGCTTCATAGAGATTCTGATGATAATGAAGGCAGGTTTCAGCTCTGCAAGACTCACCAAGGCTCCAGCTACTGGTGGGACAGGCAGTAGCAGCTAAGCAGAGCTATGATGACGGTGATGGTGGGAGACGTGGTCACACCACAGCTGACCACTGGGGAAGGGGAGGGGAGGGGAGGGCCCAACATTTCCTTGTAGCTGTCCTGAGTCTACCTGCCTTCATTTTTCTGTAGCTGCCCTGTGTTAGCCTGCTTCCTACAGTTGTGAGTGAAACAACTGTAGCTCTGCAGAGCTCTAATGATAGTGGAGGAAGGGGCTGAGAAGGGCTTAGCAAGTCCCTGTAGCTGGCCTCGGAACAACTGCCTTCAATGGTCAGATGTGGAAGTCACAACTCAGCCCAGCTCTGGTGAAGGTTGGGGAAGGGGAGGATTTTGTAATTATGTTCATAAGGGAGATTGGCCTGTAGTTCTCTTTTTTGGTTGAGTCTTTTACTGGTTTTGGTATCTGTGTATTATTTGCTTCCAGAAATGAATTAGGGAATACTGCTCCTCTTCAGTTTCACTGAAGAAATTGAGGAGTATTGGGATTAAATCTTCTCTAAATTTTTTAGAGAATTAATGTATGAATCCATCAGAAACTAGGCTCTTCTTTGTTGGTAAGGTTTTTTGTTGCATTTTCAGTTTCATTGACTGATAATGGGTTACATCTTCTTGATTCAGTTTTGGTGATTTGTATCTATCTAGAAATCTGTCTTTTTTCTTCTGTGCTTTCATATCTGTGAGAGTAAAGATTTTTGAACTAGGTGTTTATGATCTTCTCCATCTCCACAGGATCTTTATGATTTATCCTTTGGATTGCTTATTGCTTGAATTTGAGTTTTTTCTTTCTTCTTTTTAGATGAATTCACTAGAGGTTTATCAATGTTTTTAATCTTTCAAAGAACCAGCTTTTGTATTCAGTGCTTTGTATTATTTTCTTTGTCTTAATTGCATTAATTTTTCCTCTAATTTTTTATGATGTTTTTTTCCTGTGTGGGCTTTGGGCTTGGTTTGTTCTTCTTTTTGTAAAAGCTTGAGGTATATCATTAGGGATTTATTGTTATTGTTCTCTTTCTGTTTTCACAGATATAAATTTCCCTTTGAGAACTGCTTTCATGCAGTCAGTTGCCTTTGAATTTTCATTGAATTGCAGATATTGTTTAATTTCATTTATGCCTATTATTCTTATGTTGTTCATCTTTGCCTTCTCTTGTAGATACTGGATTATTATTTCTTGAATCCTTGATTTTTTTAAGTAATCTTTTCTTTTCTGGTCATTAGCTGCCATGATACCTTGAAGGTCTAAAAGTCTATCTTTAATTTTACTTAAACTTTTTTTCAACTTTAATAGAAGCTTAATTTCTTATATATCTCCTTGAATCTGTGTCATACATTTTCTTCCTATATTTCTCATTCATGGTTTCCATTATTTTTCTTTTTTTCATCTTTCATCATCAATTTTGTGTTTTATTTATATCAACATAATCATTACAATTAGTCTCCATAAATTGTAGTCACATACATTGTTCTTGAATCTAGTGGCATACCGTATTGGTATTTCCATAAAACACAACCCAAGAAAAATATCAGATTGAACAATAGATAGCAGAGTAAAGTGGTGACTGTAAATTCTGAATTTTTCAATGTGGTTAGATGAAGTACTTAGCGTATTTTATTTTTATTTTTTGGTTATTTTTATTTTGCTTTAGGTAACATATCCTGGGGGGTGTTCATTATCACAACTAGGAAGAAAATATTTTTCTTCAATGCCTAATTTGTTTGTCAGACTAAAGTGAGACCTGATTCTCTGGCAGTTTCTCTGCTATATTGCATTAGTGCGGCAAGTAGAATACATACATATTCTTTCTTTTTGTCAATGATTTGTCTAATGAGTTCTAGGATGTCAAGCTTGATGGCCTTAAATGGCTTTTCTGACCTAAAGCACTTCATCACTTGGCCCTTAGGATTAACTAGGTACTTTCAAAAATTCCACCTCAGTTCTCTTTGTGAAGAATCAGAAAAAAATTTAAAGGCTGCTTCTGCTTCAGATCCTAGTATCTTAATCTTGTAGAAGATAGGGAATGTTACTTCATGGTTTTGTCTTGCAAAAGGTTCTATTTCCTGGCTCAAGGCAGGCTCCAAATCGCCAAACTCATTGCAGAAAAAAGCCAAGATGCTAAAGCGAAATGTTCCAAAATCTTTGTGTGGTTCCTTGAGTGCTAAGTAATTCTTACCTGTGAGCTGGTACTCACTAGCCACATTTACAACTAATATAACTTTGCCTTTAAACCTTTCCAGAGAAATGCCTTTCTTTGGCATCCTTCACTTCAAAAACATAGAAGCTGTTGATTTTAGGTTTTAGGAATTTTAGTTGTATAAGAATAGCATCATGGTGTGCAGAACCATAGACAGCAATTCTACAAATACCTTTGCTTTGGGCCCAGAACATTTTAGTGGGTGAGCACAGAGAAACTCCATTTTGGATGCTTCTCTCCATCATTTTTCTATGCTCCACTATTTTTTTAACAATGACTTCTTTACATATGCTCAGCAATTTTTTTTTGTTGTAGTTACCTTTTTGTAACCAGGGATAATATTTCTTATAAGATTTCTTCTATACCATTCTGCAGTTGTTTCTTTTCTTCAGTTGCTATTGTTTTAGAGATTTAAGGTATATGACTTCCAATTTCTTCTATTCTGATGACTCTTGGATTTATTCTGAGTGGGCTAGGGACCTGAGATTTCATTTTGCTCATTATCTTGTCATTTTGTATTTCAGAAAGAATTATTTGATGTCTGCATTACGTTTTGTGAGATTTTGACAGCTTTTGTGAGATTTTGGTAACTGTATTGCTGCAATCAGAACTTCTCTATAAAGTCTATGACTTTGTGTATCAGAGATTCTTGGTTTGTGTTTGTTCCAAGTTCTTACTTTCTCTGTTGACTAAGAGTGGGATTTTGGTTTCCACTTGGCATTGTCCTTCCTTTGTACGGAACTTTGGTCATTGTCCCAGTGCCTCAAGGTATTATTAACCAAAGGAGAACCTGTGGTTAAGACAGATATGGTGTCCTACTTATAGAAGCACAATTAGCAATGTTAATAACACTAAGTGAAATTTAGAAACTGATGAACCGGTAACTAATAGTTTTGTTCTTTAGACCATAAGAGCAAACAATATAGTTATATAATAGAATAGATCATAAATTGGGAATTTGTAAATAAATTAGTTCCTCTGAATTCTGTCTGTGCACCTCTCTACCACATACCTGGAATCCTCAGGGTGGATCTGTTACCAGAGTGCCCTACTGAAGCCTCAGTACCTCTAGTTTGGAACCCTCCTGGGGAGATCAGTCACCTGGCTTTGCCTTGACTAGTACAGTTTCTGAAGATCATCAGTCCTAGATATAGAACAGATAGTTTCTGGGACCACATGGATGTTGTATTTTCATTAGCAACTGTCTATAATATTATTAAAGATAATATATCAAATATTGTGTCTAGTATTGGGAAATCACATAAAAATTACACCTTTTACAACAACCCATGAGATAATTCTTACCTCCAGCATTTAGTAGTGTTAAAAACTCTACAACAAAATTGCAAAAATAGTCATTAATCACTTATAGTTCCTATGTGACTTGTCAAAAAATATACAAACAGAAAATGGTTGATTACACCAGGATTTAGATTCCATAGACAAATTGCCTAGATATCTATAGGTAGATAAATATGTTTGTTACTACACATTATTTTTCAAATGTCAAATGTGAGAAATGTTCCTGGAAACAGCATAATATGTAATTTTCACTTTAAATTCCACTCATTTGAATGGCTTTCCTTCCTGATCTTCACAGATATGTCCCAGATGCAAAAATAATATAACTAAGTTCATTTACGTGTCATAAAAGGGGCTAATTTTTAAAAATAAGGTGGTACCTATAATAATCTGTGGGGTCTGTGATGAAGGCTTGAATCTTTTAGAGCACTTCCCACTCATGCTTTTAATGTTTCTTTGAAATTTTATAAAAATAGTTACAAAGATCCATTTCACAGTTGTTCATATTTATTTTTAAAAATATTTAATTGCAATTATAATTTAAAATTAAGTATTAATAATAAATAGGATAAGCATTTAAACAAGCAACTTACTAGAGTACAAGACATAGCTGCTAAACATCTTCAAAATGTCCCTTTTGCTTTGAGTACTCTTTTTATATCAAGACTTGCATATTTTTTGTTTTAAAGTACATAAAAATAGTGTTAAAAATTAGGAACAATACAGTTTCAAAAAACAAAGTGATAGGAATTCAACGATTGTTACATTGTATGTAGTTTTGAGATCATCAGATATAAGCTTGTAAAATTAATCAAAAAATTTAAGCCTTAACTGTTCCTTTCAATAAAAGAAATAAATTAGTATACAATTATCTTAGCTATTGTGTATGTATGTCTCTGTGTGTGTATCTTCTTTCCTTCCTTCTTTCTTTCATTTTTTCCTTTATCTCACTTGTTCTTCATCCCCTAATTCCTGTGACTTTATGAAGCACTCCTAAAAAACCTTTCACTGAGATCTTCTACCTGTGCTGCTGTAGTTGCCTCAGTGTCCTGAAAGGATTCAACATGTCTCACTTTCATGGTCAATTTGACTCTGCATAAAAACCAGAAGGCTCACAGTGCCAGATCCACCAAGATGAATAACATCATGTTCCTTGGTGGGAAACACTATCATATTTTTATGAGCCAGAATTTCTCTTGAGTGGAACTAAGTAACATCACCCACTGCAATTTTATTCAGATTGCATAGAAACAGTCACAAAAAAGACTTTCAGTACTGCACAAGAAAGTGGCAAAGGAAGTGTGTTTGAAGGGTGAGTAACAAATTTCTGGGGATTATTAATAATATGGTTCTACTCTAATAATTTATTATTTTAAATAAACTGTATGTTTTTTTGTTTGTTTGTTTGTTTTTTTTTGTTTGGTTTGGTGGAACCAGGGATTGAACTCAGACCCTTGTGCTTGCCAGTGAGGCACTTATTCCACTGAATCATCTCCCTGGCCCAAACTGTATGTTTTGATCATCCCTTGTATTGAAAACATTTTTAAATATATTGTCATAAGTAGGATATAATATTGTATAACATCCATGATGTAGTACATGCTTTTGACATTTGAAAAGTTTTATCAAAGACTAAAAGCAAAGAACATGTGAAAGCATTTTCCTTACGTCCCAATTAATCCTTTTATGGCCTAAATGGTCTAGAAACCTGAACATGTTGTAAGCATGCTGGTAGTACTTCACCCTGTACTGCTTCATATATTTATAGTCAGCAAATGGAGACAGCAGGGATATATGTTGTTATGGTTTGTGTCTAGTTGTCCCCCCAAAGCCTCATGCAGCCACGGAGCAGACTTTCAGATTCTGTGATGAACTCATGACCCACTGGGATTATGGTGTGAGAGCTACACCCACCTGCGTTGGATAGCCTGAATGCAGCGTAAAGGAGACAGCCTTCCTCTCGGTTTCTGTTGTGGCTGCTACTCCTACCTTTTGCTCTCTGCTCTTTGGTGCCATCATGAATGGATGCTGCCTGTTATGCACTGCTCTGCATTGGAGCCAACTGAGTATGGACTAAAACATCCAGTAACTGTGAGCTAAATAAACCTATCCATCCATTTTTTGGGTGCCAGGTATTTACCCCAGCAATGAGGAAAAAAAAGACCCTGATATATATTCATGAGGATTTGTAATTCAGAATGCAACACTGTAAGCCAGAGTTGTTGCTCAACCAAGATGACTGCACACCAACTTTGCTTGTGATAGTTGCAGAACCTTCTGCACTCAGTTTTCTATGACCTGGCTTTGTCCAGTAAAAAATCAGCTTCAAAGAAGCACAAGAATTAATTTGTATTTTCTTAGTCCACTTTCTTGTTGTTGAGACACAATACCCTACACTTACAATATAAATTTTCTTTCTACTCTTTTTTTTTGGCATTGAACTCAGGTCCTTGCGTTTGCCAGGGAAGCATTCATTCCACTGAGCCGTCTCCCCGGCCCCTGACTCATGGGTTTTAGAAGACCGAGCCCATAGCTGGCTGGTTCCAAAGCTAGATGAACATGGGAGGCAGAAGGGACTGGCAAAAGAAAGCTGCTTCTGTCCAGGCAACAAGGATCAGAAGATAAAGAAGGAGCCAGGGAAAGGGAAGTACTGTTCCAGCCCAAACAGTGGTGTTACACCTGAACGCCCCACTCCCACCAACACACTCAACTTCTGAGCTTGTCTTGCCTGTGTACGAATCAATTGTTGGAGGTCACATTGCCATGGTAAAAGCACCCTCCGTGAGACTCTAGGGGCATTCTCTATCCAAACGACAATCCACATGACCTACAGGATGTTTTATTTTATATAAAAATAATTGCTCACAAAACATGCATTCTTACATAATGTATTTATTAGATGCTCACATATCATGTTTAGTCTAAGTTTTTGCTTATGCATTTGTACTTCAAGAAAAATTGGGTAATAAGACAGATGGTGATTAGTAAAGAAGAGCACTGGACACAACAGAACACCGCCAGGCATAGAGGTGCGCTGTATGGAAACAAGCCATAAATGAACTGACCCGTGACCCAGTTTTCATCAACATCAATAAGATTTATTGAGAAGGTAACCCATGAATTTGTCAGTGCTTTGAAGCCCTCACTTACTTGTTTAGCCTACTCAGAGCACAGGTTTAAATGGCATGCTGACCATACTAAAGTTTACTCTATAAAAGACACTATGAACAATTACAGCAATGTCTTGAGTGGTAGATTCTGAGTAAAAATGTAGATTAACTTTTATTCCAAAAGAAGAGATATTAAAGTATAAAAAGTAGTGCTAGCGTATTTGGACAGTTAACTGAATAAAAGATAAAACTTTCACTTTTATTCATTCTAGCCAAACTTAGAGTTCAAATAAAACAAAACTTTAAACATATAAAGATGATTCCATGTTAGTTTTGATTTTAAAGATACATGAATAGCTACAAAGCACGATGCTAAAACATGGGCAAACCCTAGAAACAAAAAAGTTAATGATATCTAAGTTACATATACACATTTCTTTACAAATAATTATATACCAAAAAATATAATAAACAAAAAAAATTACAAATAAAAGGTGGAGATAAGGCCAGAGAGATGGCTCAGTGGAATAAGTGTTTCCCTGGTAAGCACAAGGGCCTGAGTTCAATCCCTGGTTCCACCAATATGTATATATATATTCACCTACACAAAATAAAACTAGGGGTGATAGTCTGTTTGGGTTGGGGAGATGGCTCAGTGGAATAAGCGCTTCCTTGGCAAGCATGAGGGCCTGAGTTCAATCCCTGCTTCCACCAAAAAACAAACAACAACAACAACAAAGGTGCAGATAATATTTGTAATTTTCACAGAAAAATGATTTCTAATTATATATAAAATAAATATGATTATGAAGTTTAAAGGAAAACTGCAGATGCAAATTTATATTTTATTATATATATATATATATATATATATATATATATATATATATATATATATATATTTCTCTTTTGTGTGTGTGTGTGTGTGTATTTTAGGGAGTGGTCTATAGGTGAGTCTCACTACCAGATTGAATTCATAGTGATCCGCCTGTTTACAGCCTCCCAAAAGCTGGGATTACAGGCGTGTGCCACCACACTCAGTCTTAATTGCCATCTCAGCACGCCCTGGTTGCGGGGTCAGCCCGCAGGCAGGGATCAAGCCCGCTTTAATCTGCTGAGCTATTTGGCCTACTCTTGTATTTTATTTATATCAACACATGAAAAGGATGGATTTAAGCTCTAGTAAGACAACATTTCTTATGATGTATAGCAAAAGACCAAAAACTTGAACAGCATACTCTGTGATTGAAATTCTGCGTTGCTCATAGTCGTGCAAAATAATATAGCACTCAAGGAGGGACCTTGACAACACCCAGAAAAATTTACTTGTTTCTTCATTTTAGTTTCAACTCAACAATCCAACTTCCAAAAACACATCTTCAAAAATACACTAGCAGACATTTAATGTGACATATAAATCAAGATATTCTATATAATACCATTCACACTGGTGAAAGATTGGGGAGAAAAGATCATTGAATAGGAAGTGGTATGAATAAAGTATAAAGCAGTCATGCAAAAGGACAAAAGGTGAAGAATATCATCTCTGAGTGTGCCCAATAAACTATGTAGAGAATGTGCTCTTTACCTGGAGAAATAAAAGAAACAGAGACAAATGTATTCAGTATATTATGGCTTAGTATAAAAATTAGTGTGACTAAATAATACAAACATCATCAATGTATAAAGAAGACAGTAAGGGCCAGGGAAATGGCTCAGTGGCTTAAGTGCTTGCCTGGTAAATGCAAGGTACTGACTTCAATCCCCAGTACCAAAAAAATAAAGAAAGAAATTAATTACTTAAGAGTTTAGAAAATTCATGTTCTAAGGCAATTAGTTGAGGGAGAGAACAAGACGTGAAGAACAGAATGCAGCCTAGAATTCTCTCAGTATATGCGGGTTTGTATGTTTGCATTAGGGCCCATTCCATTAGATGCTATTTAAGGCTTGCAAAATAATAACACAAAGTGAAATATATAGAGATATTTTGAGATAATATGAAAAATAAATCTACCTGAACATTAAGTTTTTGTTTGAATTCATGGAAGTTTAAACCACCATGCACTAGCTACCTTTATCTAGTGGGTACACATCAGTACTTGGGGAGTGCCTCAGCTCTCTCCATATTCTTTTTTTTGTTTCTTTTTGTTTTTAAAATTTGTATTTATTTTAATGAGAAAAAAAGATAAAATATCAAGGAAACAGTTTTAAAGCAGGTTAGTAGAATGTTTACAACAATTAACACATTGCATGTTGTTGTTTTCATAGTAGTTATTCAGAGAAGATGCAGACAAATTATCTTTTCTAAACAATATTAGTAGAAAATTTATTCTCAGTGAACCAAGAGAAAGCAGCCATATGTCTATCTTTATATATATGTACATATATATTCTTGATGTGGCTCCCAGAGTCCCTGAAGACTAAGTGGGAAATTCACTACCCAAGACAGACAGGGAAGGAAACAACCTTAAGATTTCCCTATGCCTTAAAGGACATCTCCTGTGGATGGACTGCGGGACAGCCTAGCTTTGTTTCCCCTGCCCCATGGTCATGTGGACTCCGATGCATGGTACACCATGTGAAGGCCTCTCTTTCAGGGGCCCCCAGCTGCAGGCAAAGGAGCTCACACAGCCACGAGCACATCTGTCCGAGGCAGCTCTTAGGACCTGCTTGTGTGGATCCAGGTCTTCTCTGTCCATTCTGCCTAGAAGTAATAAGCCCCCTCTTCATTCCTCTGTCAGTGAGGAACGTGTCCATTTTGTATAACTTGTGTTGTATGAAAAATAAAAGAACATTCTGGCATACATAATCTTGGAATGTTATGAAAATATTTTAAAGCCTTTATAGAAACCATACACTGAATGAAATTGTGAAAAATGTTATGGAAGAAATAAAAACTTTCAATTTTAAAGAGAAAACAAGAAACAGGTTAGTGGGTTAGTTACAATACTTGAAGCTTTGCATATAGTCAACTTATTAATCAGAGAACAGCATAGAGGCATAACTTCTTACCTAATCAATGTTAGCACAAAGTATTCTTTCCAAAGAACCAAAAGAAGCTAACTGTAAAACTATCTTGTGTAACATATTTTTTCATTCTCCCTTTCTTCCTTTCCTCTTTCTCCCATTGCAGTTTGTCTTCTTCTGCAGTTGTTTTTCCAACTCCCAATATGTTGTTGAAAACTTTTTTAAAAAGAAAATCATGAAAAAAGAAAAGCATGAAAATCTTAGAAAATCCAGTATCTTGAGCTTAAGAACACAATATCTGATGCCAAATTTCATCTCACAATTAAAAAAAATATTCTATACAAAAAGATTAGAAAACTTTTAGATGTAAGAATAATCAAACTAAAGCACCGAAAGAGTAGAATACTTAAAAATTAGCAAATTATGTTCTTGTATGCACAAACTTGAGATCCCCAAATGTGCAAAAAGAAAAATTTTGAACAAATAGGGCCGAGGAAATGGCTCACTGGAATAAGTGCTTCCTTGGCAAGCGCAAGGGCCTGAGTATTATCATTGGTTCTGAAAAAAAAAATGACCAAATATGTTTCATGAATTTTCCAAGTTTGGTCAAAATATCAATTTATAAATTAAAGTACCTTTAAACCAAATAGAGTAACTTATTGAAAAAGCCAATTCTGGCCAGTTCATGCACACATTGTGGAAAAACAAAGTTAAAAATATCATGGAAGCATTAACACAAAAGAGGTATCTGTAAGAATCATACTGTACTTTCCACAGAAATCAGGGAAGCCTTTTTAAAATTAAAAAAATTTTAAAATGTCTATCATTTTTAAAGTTGATGAGTGTATAAATAGACTTGGTATTTTTCTTTGCTCTAATAATCTGGAAGAGGGAAACCTAGATCTCATTTTATATTGAGTGGGAAGCAGTAATAATCTAGTATCTCACAATGGATGTGAATAAATCTTCATGGTAATTGTGAATTGGATTGAACCCAAACTTGGGAATATCATCTATAAATGCACGTATGAAAAAGGACACTTGCATGAAAGAATAGTAATTTAGATATTTTCCTGAAGTGCATGAGGATTAATTAGTTTATAATATGAGCTAGTTGTTGTCAGGAAGGTCTCAGACCACGTGGCTGTTTTTGGATGACTTTCACAAGAGGACAAACTCAATAAAAGAGGTTTATTTTATTTTTAGAAGCCCTGGGGAAGTGCTATGGTGCAAAGACAGAAACAGGCAAGAAGGCCGGGCATGGAGAGGCAGAGACAGAGGAAGTCACAAGGACAGTCGTCAAAAACATGTAAAAGACTTGGGTATCCTGCTGTGTCATCGTGTGGCTACCAGGGCTTTCCTCAGATGTCTCTGTTCAGCCCCTGAGAATTTAACTTTAAAGGAAAATAAACCATGTATCCTCTTAGAGAGGCAGCAACCTTTCTGGAGAAGAAAACTAAAATGCAACTTATAGCATTTCAAGAACAGCAACACAAAAGAACACATATTTATTTTATTAAAACAAATTTCTTGTTGCTCTTACTCTCTAATTTTTCTCTCCTAAGAGACATCGAAGAAGGAAATAATAGCTTGTATAAAGAAGGGCTGGCAAAAGAAGCAGCATATCTAACGAGACAGAGGTTTTAAATAATACATTTTCAAGTACTTTACCATTACAACTAAGCTGTGGATTCTGCACCAGTCTCTGGTTATTTATAACATTCCACCAAACTGTTTGCATCTTATTACATCCTTGAAAAATACAAGACACTTTCAGAAAAGTGATATGCACAGAATGCTGACACACGGGCTGCTACAATGGCACACCCAAGTTGGCTGCTGCGCCCTGCACAGAAGGTCATACTTGGGCTTTCGTCGCTGTCAGAGCTGGAGATCCTGGTCAGCTATGAAAACACCTCCTGTTTCTTCTGGGCTCTTCTTGTTCAAAGCTTTGCACAGTGTGATTATATTTCAGGAAACTCTTATGCAAAAAAAAATGCCCTTCCATTTATTATTTTCAGTTTTTGCTTATTATTGGTGTACATTTGCAGTGCAGGGGCTAACAGCTTGCACAGGGTATTGGTATATTTCCCTAACACATCTCCACTTTTTTTCTTTATTCCTTTCCCCTCTATTCCTTTCCACATCCTTCCATCTCTTAGTACCCTTCCTTTTTGTCAAAGTTCTGCCTCTCTTTTTCCTATTATCATCTATTCGATGGGTCTTTATATAAATTTTGGGTTTCTTTATACATGGAAAAAGAAATAGTGCTATATTTAAGCCTGCATGCCTGATTTATTTAATGATTGTTTACACTTACAAAGATCTCCTCATTCTTGAATAGGGACACAATCTCATACAGAAAAAAAGAAAACAGCCTTTGGGGTATGGTGAACTTAAACAATGTTTCTGCCCAGAGTTGTGGTCCATGACTCTGCAGTCTACTGCTCAACTTTCATTTAATATTCTTGGACCTCAGTGGGGTAGTTATATGACTGAGTTAGCTTCCAGTAGCTGGGTCACAGATCCATTCCCTTGACATCTTAAGATTCCTTAACTCTTGAAATCATACTCAGGCAAGCTACTCAAAAATTTAGCTGTCTGGTACTTAGAAGTGTCCTGGGAAATATATATTATAGGCTTGCTCAGCAATACATTTTGGGCTCAGGGAGATAGCTCAGTAGAATAAGTACTTGCCTGGCAAGTGAAGGGTCCTGAGTTCAATCCCTGGTATCACAACATTTTTTTTTTCCTTTTCTTCTACTTTCTGTAGTACCCTTTTGGGATCACAAGAATAGAAATCTGCTCAGTTATACAGATGGACACTGAAACTGGTGCTTGTGATTCCAGTCAGATGTAGGGTCAGATTCCTGAATGTATTCACAGATTTCACAGTGCATATTTATACAATGCTTTATAAAAGTAAAAAATATAGCAAATCAAGGCACAGTAAAAATAGGTGTTTTTGTTATCTTTGATTTGGTTGGTTTCAGTTTTTCAGTGATGAGGGTCAAGCCTAGGTCTTTGTACCTTCTAGTCAAGCACACTTTCATTAAGTTATGCACCTAGCCCATTGGCAGTGGTTTGAACAGTGTTGTTCCTTCCAACCAATGTTTATACTGAAACTTAATCCCCAGGGCAACAACAAAGCTGCTCCTCCCCTTCGGTGAAGTTGTACTCTAATAAGTGGAAATAGTCAATGGAAAGATGCATTTTATACTTTGAACTCAAGTTTTAAGTTGAACTCTCACAAATGCAGAAGATTCTTGGTATGTAATTCAATTACTCCTCTCATTGCTGGGTCAAATATCAGACACCCAAAATGAAGGAAGGAAAGGTTTATTCAGCTCACAGTTACTGGAGGTTTCAGTCCATACTCAGCTGACTCCAAGACAGAGTGGCACATGGCAGATGGCATCAGTTCACGGTTACAGCAAAGAGCAAGAAGAACCAAGGGAGGAGTAGCAGCAACCATGGCAACAGAGAGAGAGAGTCTGTCTCTGTCTTTCTTCTGTAACATTCAGGCAATCCATCCCTAGGCTGGGGAAATACTCACATCTATAATCCCAGCCACAATGAGGCCCGTAATCTCAGTGGATAATGGGTTAATCTCAAACTCTACAAGTTCCCACCCCAAACCTATATGACACTTTGCGGGCACAACTTATACAAACCACAACAGTATGTTTATGTTCAAATAAATATATTATAAGATTTAAAGATAGCTAAAATAATTGTACTACTAATTTCTATGGGTTTGTGATAGGAAGTGTTCATACTTAACTTTTTGACCAATTTTACAAGTTCATGTTTGTAATCTGAACAATTACTTTGAAGACAACAATATATAATGTAACAACCCTCGTTGAATTCCATGGGGCTGGAGAGATGGCTCAGTGGAGTAAGAGCAAGGGCCTGAGTTCAATCCCCAGTTCCCTTTGATCCATTGTTGAATTCCTATTGTGTTTTTTAAAATTCTGTCTCATTTCTAGTATTTTCTTTTTCTTTTTCTTCCTTTTAAAATAAAATAAAGCTAAAAATAAGCTCACTCATTAAATCAGTGTAAGACTCATTTTCTGTACTAATGGATGTGTCTTTAGGAAGGTGATGTCAGAGCCACTTGCCTGTGAGTGGGACTAACATGCACACAAAAAGGCAGAAGTTTAATGGAATGTTCTTTCCATGCTATCTTCCTCCGTGTGAGGACTTAGGATACTTACTTCCAAATGGTGCAGCCACAAAACCCTTTCTTTACAGTGGAGGGCAGCTCTCACCAGGCAGCAGTTTTCCAGCACTTTCATCTCCATCTTCACAGCCTCAATACCCATGATAAATAATGTCCTATTCCTTAAGCATCACTCAGCTTGGGTATTGTGTTGTGGCAGCACAGAGAAGACAGGCTGCCCCCCAAGGCTCGCAAAGCCTTCTGGGAAAGCTTTGCCTGGGTCTTATTCGCACCATTTCCCCTTTGGCTCTGAAGAATGAAAAAGCAAGTTCTATATAATGTACTTTACATCCAGGGAGGATTAATACAAAGGTTTGCAGAAACGCCATCAATACCTACAGGGCATGAATCCAAGGCACGTCATGTAACTGGTTATTGTCACGGAAGCCACTAGTACATCCATCACTAAACTGTGTGGCCAGCTAGCTCTGGATATCTGTATGGTTCTTTTCAGTGCTACATTCAAAACCTTCAGCTTAATTTGTCTTACTTTTATTATAGAAAAAGGTAGCAGTACTTTGGAGGAATAGTCAAAGATAAATATAAAGCTGTCAAACTACAAAATAATCTTATCTAACACATGCAGCTTTGTCTGTCTCATTCTGGAACAATCAGGTTTCTTCTATCCTTTCTTTAAATATTCTCTTTCTGAAATATTCCCACCCTCAGCTGGGGCACAGTTCCCTGATGTTTCCTGCCCTAACTAAGTAACTGTTGTAATGTCATTGTCAATGTAAGATTTACCTTTGAAGTTTCATGCAAAGAAAGTTTATTTACTGTCCAAAGAGCAAATTGACAGCATTCTATAAGGTTTCTACTGGCTGTCTATTCAGCAATTTGCGAGAAAATCTGCATCACTTAGCATAATTGTAGTACAGAGAAAGTTCTAAAAATGCCCAAGCCACCCCATATTGCCAGTTCCATTTGAGTAACAGGAAAACAATCGTCTGCAAACCTCATTGAGGGGTGTGGATGAAGCTCAGGACAAGAGATGGAATGGCCTGTGCTATAAACTTGTGGGGCCCCAGCATTCTTAGTTCTTTTCTTTTTTTTTGACTTTGAGAAAGATGTAGTTATTTATTTATTATTTTTAAAGAAAGTTCTAAAGCAGTTAAAAACATAGAAACTTTTAATTCCTTTTTCTTCTTCATTTTTTGTCATTTTTCTAATGTACTTTGGAATAATATCTAACTTACCATTCTTTCAGTGCAAGTCTTCTTTTTCCTATTAGTGATTTCTAGTTTCACTCTATTGTGACCTAATGGTATGCAGGATATAGAAGTCTGAGTTGACTGTTTTGGGTGTGAAAAACTGATATAAATTCTCATGACTTGAAGGTTTGCTATGAGGAATTTGAAATCCTGAAAAGCTTGACATTATAAATTCCTTGCTTTGTTTTATATAATATGATTTAAGATTTGTGTTGAATTTATACAGCTTTGAGTATTATGTGTTGTGGAGAAATCATTTCTGCTTACAAATATGTAAGATTCTACATGCCCATTGTACTTGAATATTGAATTTTTCTGTGGAGTCAGGAAGTTTCTGCTATACTTTCAAAGAAGAAAAATTTCATGCCTTTTGAGTCATCTTTTAACTTTTCCTATAATTATGAAGACTTTTAGGGTTACCTGTGAGCAGTTGGGTCCAACTTCCACAGTGTCTTGTGTTTTCATGAAACAAGTGAGCTCACAGTCTACTACATATTCTTAGCTTCAAAATCTGATACTGTCCTTGAATTGGTCAAGCCTACTGCCTGCTCTTTCCGCTGAATTTTTCATATCCTGATTTCTCCTTGATTTTATTTCATAATCTCTAGCTTTTTAATGGAACAGTCATATTCATTTCTTATGTTGTCTTTTTTAAAACATTCACTTTGTTTTTAATTTTTTAAGACAGTTCTATTAAATCTTTTCTCTGTTTATTTAACTCATCGTTAACCTCATTAAAAAATCTTATGAATTTGCTTGTATGTTTCTTATTCCATCTATTCATGACCAGTTTGGACCATTTGGGTTTCTAGTTCTTTGGCTGTAATTTCCTTCAATTCTATCCTCATAGAATGAAGTATAGATCAGTTAATGAAGTACAGATTTTGTTGCTATGCTTCTTTTTCCAAAATGTGTCTATTGTTTTATGCCAGGAGTTAAAGGTCTGTTAGGATGCAAATCTCTATTAATACTTGGAGATCTCTTGAGTTAGCTTCCCCTTGGCTTTAGTTATATTTGTTGTTTGCAGCCTTTTTCAATCTACTCAGATTAATAGGTCCACAATTAGCCTCAATAGTGCAAATGTCATTGTCTCTCAGAATGACAATGGTCAGTGGCAGGTTTAATTTAAATTTCACCCAGTTATTTTATAATGAACTTCTCACTCTTCTATATGTTTTTTTTTTCTCTCCACGTAAACATGAAGAAGAACCCAAAAGTCAACATGAAAGAAGAGGAAGAAGAATACATGAGGTTCAAATCAGCAGTTTTAGGCAACAGGGCATTATAAGTAGTTCTAGACTCTGGAGACCTTGAACAAAAGCACAATACTCAAGCATTCAGCATACATTCAAGTATGCGACTTAGTATTCAGTTGGCAGAACACACTGAGTCGTGTACATTTGATGCCTTAATGGATGAATGAACGAAGGTCAAATACCACTTAAAATTAGGACTAGGAAACATCAGCTAAAGTGCACAAGAAGAGCATCATGCATGAAAGAGAAGGTTTTCAGGAAAGTGATAGCTTGAGGTATAATAAGTGAACAAGTGAAAGAATACATACTGGAAGTCAAAAATCCTTTTTATGATTTTTTTTTTGTGGGGGGCTGGCTCAGGCTGCCTTAAGGGCAGGTCCAGTAATGCAGGTGGAGATGGGGATCGAACCATCACAGTATCCTGTGCCTGACTACATTTGCATGAGCAGGTGCTTAAACAACTGAGCTAAACTGCAGGCCCCCTCTATAACCCTTTCTAAAACTGCCTATATAGTGCAAGGAAGTAACAAAATTGCTTGTGGCACCTACTATAGTGGAAGCCCATGAAGCAGTTTAAAGTTAAGATTGCTGTGGTTAAATCCCAACACCTATTAGTTCATTTTGTAGCTATCTTGTTACATGTATAATTGTCACTTTTTTACAAAAGAGTAAAGCATCTCATGTTCACCCCCATAAAGTATGAGACAAATATGATCTCAATTTAAAAATAAGAGAATGATGCTCAATGAATTTATGTACCTGTTCATAGATACTTTCTACTGAAAAAAATTTAAACTGTTTTGCATAAAACCTGCCTCATAGGGTATTCTCAAAAATATTTATTGAATTATTTATAAAAATGAATGCAAATCAGTGGGAAGAAATTAGTCTCTTTTAATTTAAATTTTATAACATTTTCTACTCCATGTGTACTTAGATTTGCACATGAACCTGCAAATACATTTATTAAAGTTAATTTTAAAAATTATTATGAGGTAGGATTGGTATAACAAATCATGTTAGCATATGAAATATGCCAACATACGGCAAGACGTGGAGTGTTTCTTTGTGTGCATGGCTTTCCTTGTACCTTTCTTAACTATAGACTAAAGCTCCTATAGGAAGTTTGAGTTGCTACACAGAAAGCTGAATTCCTCAGCCTGAATCCCAAAGTAAAACAACTGGAGCTTAGATTTATAATGAAATAAAGAGTTTTGTGAAAAGACAGAAGCTGGGATTATGACAGCTCAGCTTAACTCACTAAATATATAATGAGCATATACTGTTTGACTCTAGCAGAGAAAGATAAGAAATAATCAGCTTCAGTTTGTGTGTATTATTTTATCCTCTTTCATCTTTTGTAATTCATAAAGCTACTTGATAGCGTTTTGAAGCTTATAGTCTTAAAATCATAACTTGTATAATTTAATTAGAAATAACTGGGTCATCTTGCTTAAAATCTAATTACTTTGACATTTTCTAAACTTGAGGGGTCCTTTGAGATTATCTTAGTTTGCCAGAGAATTATAAGACATAGTATAATGCCATTATAAAAGTTTGAAAATTATTACCATTGAGATTCTCTTTGATGTTCAGTAAAATCACTGACGCTAACAAATTCCACTTATGCATTTTGTTTACTTAACATTTTTGACACAGATTTCTAAGAGTATACTAGGAGTACAGAACTCTCTGATTCTTACAATATTACCAAGAAAAGAGGAAATGAAAAAATGAGAGAGAGAGAGAGAGGCAGAGACAGAGATAGACAGACAGACAGATAGAAAGAGAGAAAGAAAGAAACTTTTCCTTAATAGCACTGAAAGTTAAAAATATTAAATTCAAGTGGTACGGTACTCGTATTCTCATAATTTAGTCCTCAAAGTTCAGCTACAGAAAGTTAGACCAAAGTAGTTACATGATGTTGACAGGAGAAGCAAAATTTCTATAATTAGAAGTTGCATCATTCTATTTTCACCTTTCATTTCTTCCAATTTAGTTCTAAATGCTTTTTTTTTTTTTCCTTCAATGAGCCAAGCATTTTCACATTGTCAGGTAAGTACTCTAACCCTTGAGGTATTCAATACCGTAGAGCCTAGAGTGCAATTCAACTTCTTTCATTCAATTGCTTTTGATATTGCAATTGGCCAGTGAGAAGGCTCTGTATTGCAAAACCTTGTGAAAACTACTTTTGTCCACATCTCACCTGAAGTGGGTGAAATATTGAGAAAGGACAGTAAAGTTGACTTTTCTCTTTCTAGAGCAGAACAAACACTCTTAAATACCATGAAATACTTTTTATGGGTTTTCAGATGCTAAAATCATTTCATTTTGTCCTACTTGTAAATTTCAAATATCAAATCCTGGAATTTCTACCACATTTTAAGCACAGACACCTCTCTATGGCAAAAGATATTTGCATTTACTGAAATGATTCTCCTTCTTTATCATAGGCAAGAATTAGATGCTGCCAACTAAATAAACAATCAAACTTCTCTATTGATTTTTATATTCTGGGCGTGGCTTATAAAGCATACAATCAAATACAACACCGTATTTTATTTTATATATATATATATATATATATATATATATATATATATATATATATATATATATATATAAAACATACCACATACACACAAACATGTATAATATTTTATAGAGTATTTGAGTTCTTTCTCCATTAATTTTTAAATCCTCAGGATAAAATTAAGATTATAGAGTTCCTAAAGCTAATAATGCTAAAGAGAATCTTGTGTTCCTTTTCTAATGACACATTTTGTGCCCCCATTGATGACAAATTAAACAGCGTCTCATTAAATAATGCTTTTAGCTAAGGGACAAATCAAAGTGTGAGGAGTTGTTTTCTTGCTTCTTTTTTTGCACAAGGGTGATGATTATTAAGATTTGGAGGCCTTCACTCACTACAGCTTCTGCATTCCCGTTGACTGAAAGGTACCATGGGGGACCTCGTCCCAGGTATGCTTGGTCACACACACAGTGACATCCTCGGTGACCTCATAACCAAACTGAAATGTACAGCCATTTCAAAGTAAATGTACATATTATTCTATAGCATAAATTATGGTATAATAAGAAGGAAAACATAAAAGCTTAAATAGTCTGTGTGACAGCTTTCACTCTGTAGAAATATGTGAAGGTCCTCAAATACCTGGGACCATTAATAAATTATTGCTCTTCATCAAAGAAAGGAGAAAAATCCAAAATGACAGAAAGAATGAAAGAACTAAAGAAGAGATAAAACTTCTATGTATCTTAAAATTTCAGAGGTATGCACCACTACAGAATTTTCATAGTATGGAGAATAAAATCTCAGAATTTCATATTGCAAGCATTATTCAAATATGGATTTATAATATTAATATAGTGATATATCAGACTCAAGGTTATTCGCCATAATTCCTCACAATGAATGCAATCATTATATACTCCAAACTCCATTTACTAATAAGATAAAAACATAAATTAAAAGAACAAAAGCAAAATAATTTCAAAAATACAATTTGTAAAACATCTGCAAGGAAAGAAACGTATAGGAGAAATTACCATACCTATACAAATAAAATTGATCCAAACCTTGGGAAAATAATCTTAAAGAGAAACCATATTATATTTAACATTTTGTTCTAGGTTTATTTCACTTGCCACTGTGTGCTCAAAAATCTTGTTGAGTACAGTAAAATGGATGGATCCGTACTCCATAATGTTAAATGAAATGGACTAAGTATCACGTGGTTGTGGGAAGGGATATAGCTCAGTGGCTTAAGAACCTGCCCAATATACACAAGGTCCTGAGTTCAATCCCTTGCACTGCAAAAATAAATAACAATAAATAAATAAACTATCACATTGTTTATTTTAGGAAATGAACATATAAATGAATGAAAGGATGAAATAAATGAAAAATGGTAGAAAATAGGAAGGTAGACATTTTGGAGGTAAGGAAGGGAACTTGGAGAATGTAGAGGTCAAATCACAAAGAAAAAGGAAAAGAGGCTAGAAAGTGATCAAAACAAAGTATGCAGGTATGACAATTCCCCCAAATAAATGGGACTATTACTGGTATATATCACAAACGTATTGCATTTTTAAAAGAAAGAAAGGCAAATATAATCTGAAGTTAGACAGAGTAGTCTATGAGAATCCTTCCTATACACCCTCAATCTTCTGTAGCATCTCTGTGAGGGAGAGCATAATGTACAGATTTGGAGACTTTTTATATAGAATTCTCCATTGTGTAGGTTTAACTAATGTACACATTTTTTATCAACAGACTATGCAGCCCCTTCTCATCCTTGGTAAGACTATACTTCCGGAATAAGACATTACCTATCTCTGTGCATTTGCTGTATTCAGACACATACAACTCCCAAAAGCCAACAGTGCAAAAATAATAAAGTCAAAGCCTTCTGCATTACATTTTAACTATCTTTGTGTTTCTGGATATAATCTGCAAGGAGTGCTTATTAACAACTTCAGTTGGAATTTAGGACTAACTCCAAGGAAATTGTGATTGAATTTATTTGGTTGATTTGGTACTTTAGTTTTTTCTCTTCTAAATGATCAAGTTACTAAAGAAAAAATATTTAGAGCTAGTACATCAAATTCACTCTCTATTTACAGTTTGCAGTTTCATTATTCTTTCAGCTAAAAAGATGATCTTTCAGAGTAAATGAATTCTAGTTTTCATAAGTCCAGGAAGCACACGCCCAGAGAGTGAGTGAGGGAGCTTCCAGCTTCCATGCACCCGCAGGACCTCCTGAGGCAAAAACCCAGGCACTCTTCATGAGTGAGACCCTCGGATGCACCCTCAGGGCCACTTCACTCCTCTGGAGCACCCACCCCCAAGTCTGGTGAGTGAGCAAGAACTTCTGCAATGCTCTCGGGACACCCAGATCCAGGCCAAGCCCAGGCACAGCTAGTGTGTAGGAGAGCTTTTGTGTTTCCCTGTGCCCCCTGGTCCAGGGGCACAACAGAAGGGCACTACAGGTTCACTGTTGTGCCATAGGGGCACAACAGGAGGGAGATGAATACAACAGGTAGACA
>PVKA01005542.1:37446-89756 GCA_004027165.1 Ctenomys sociabilis
AAAAAAAAAAAAAAAAAAAAAAAAACCTCTGCAGCAAAAGAATAAATAACTGCTTATAAAGAAGGCATTGATAAAAATAGAGGAGATTACAAAAAATGATGTATTCCTTGAATAAGCAATACAGGAAGGAAATAGATCGCATGAAGCAGAGTCAAAGAGATATAGAGATACTTAAAAATCTCAATTCCAAGCCTGAAGAACCATTTGAGTGAAAGTGAAGACAGAGTTTCAGATCTTGAAGATACTGGTGCAGCTATTGAAAAGGTGAGAAAGGATCTCTTAAAAACAACTAGGATGTTGTTAAAAATTATTCATCACCTGCAAGATGATGCAAAGATGAACAATGTGAGACTATAATAGGCATCACTGAGAAAGATGGAGTCAATAAAAATGATACCAAAAGAATATGGGCAGAAGCCATAGCAGAAAACTTCCTAAATATGAGAAAACAATCTGACATTCAGGTAAACAAAGCATACAGAATGCCAAATAACTTCAACCCAATTAAAAATACATCAAGACATATAATAGTCAAGATCCCAGAAATCCATCACAAGAACGATATACTGAAAGCTGCTAGAGAAAATAAGCCAATCACATTCAAAGGAAAACCCATCAGAATTATGGCCAACTTCTCTTCACAAACCAGGTAGGCAAGAAGAGCACGGGACAGTGTATTTCATGTCCTCTATACAAACAAATTCCACCCCAGACTGCTATCCTCTGCAAAATTTTCTTTCAAGTTTGATGGAGAAGTGAAATACTCCCACTACAAAGAATAACTAAAGAATTTCATGATGACAAAACCATCCCTACACACACTACTGAAAGATGATCTAGAGAGGGACAAAAATACTCAGAACTCCACCAATGAGAGGAGAAGGAACCCACTAAATATGGCAAACAATAAAACACAGTACAAAAAGGAGTAAACAACAACAGCTAAATAACATGTCAAACATAAATCAACACACCTCAATTATAACCATCAATGAAAATGGATTGAATTCACCAATGAAGAAAGACAGACTGGCACAGTGGTTTAGGAAACAAAACCCAACGATATGATGTATACAAGAAACACACTTAACTCAGGAAGACATTCATAGGCTTAAAGTCAAAGCATAGAAAACAATACTACATGCCCCAGCACCTCAGAAAAAAGCAGGGTAGCAATCTTGTTTTAGAGTCTCAATATCAAACCAACAAAATAAAGAAGGCCACTATATACTGATTAGGGGAAAAATTCAAGAACAAGAGGTAACACTCATAAATATCTATGTACCAAACACAGTAATGCTCAACTATATAAGACAAATCTTAATGGACATGAAAACTATAATATTCAATACCACAAACTTAACAAGAGAGTGTAATACACACTTATCCCAAAAAGATAGGTCAATCAGACAAAAAATCAGCAAAGAAGTAGCAGAACTGGACCAAAGCTTGGAACAAACAGACTTGGTGGGCATGTGCAGAGTGTTCCACCCAAGCACAGCTGAATGCATGTTTTTTTCAGCTGCTCATGGGTCATGTACCAAAATAGAACACATACTGTCCCATAGGTCATGCTTATGTATATGCAAGAAAACAGAAATTATCCCATGCCTATTCTCTGACCACAGTGCAATGAAACAGGAAACAAATGACAAAAGAAACCAGAAAGAAAAAATCCCTAGATTCATAGAAATCAAACAATAGCCTATTCAGCAAATAATGGGTCACAAATGAAATTAAACAAGAAATTCATCAATATCTACAATTCAATGAAAATTCAACCACAACTTCTCAAAATTTATGGAAAGAAGTGAAAGTAATTCTCAGAGAGAAATTCCTAGCTGTGAACACACATTAAGAAAACAGAATGGCAATAAATAAACACCCTAATGCTGCACCTCAACATCTAGAAAGTGAAGAGCAAACCAAACCCAGAACCCTATGATGGGAAGAAATCATAAACTTTAAAGCAATAATCTATTCAACTGAGATGAAGAAAACAGTTCAAAGAATCATTGAATCAAAAAGCTGATTCTTTTAGAGACTAAATAAAATTGATAAGCCCCTAGCTAACCTCATCAAAAAGAAGGAAGAAAAAATTCAAATAAAAGCAATATGGAATGAAAAGGGTGTAATCACCACAGACCCAGTGGAAACTCAGAAGATTATCAATAGCTACTTTGGGAATCACAGTATAGAAGACACAAATGGAATGGACAGAATCCTTGAAGGTTACAAATTACTAAAACGGAATCAAGAAGATATTGTACTTCTTAATAGCCCAATGACAGCCAATGAAAAATAACATGTAATAAAAAGCCTGCTGACAATGAAAAGTTCGGGCCTGGATGGATTCAAAACTGAATTCCACAAATATTTAACAGAAGATATACTATGTACACACCTCAAACACTTCAATGAAATTGAAAAGGGAACAGTTCTCCCAAAATCATTCCTGTAGGCAAGCACTATACTAATAACAAAACAAGGGAAAGACACCACTAAAAAAAGAGAACTACAGGCAAATCTCTCTCATGACCATAGATGCAAAAATCCTCAATAAAGTCCTAGCAAATAGAATACAGCAAATCATCAAGAAGATCATATAGCATGACCAGTTAGGATTCATCCCAGGGATGTGAGAATGATTCAATATCCAAAAACCTATAAATGTAGTACACCATATCAGTAGAGCAAAATCAAAAAAACCACATGATCATCTCAATTGATGCAGAAAAAGATTTTTACAAAGCCCAAAACTCATTCATGTTCAAAATCCTACAGCAAATTGGAACAGAAGGCCTCTACTTCAATCTCATAAAAGCCATCTTTGACATCCCAATGGCTAATATAATTTTAAATGGGGAAAAACTGAAATCTTTTACTCTTAGATCTGGTACAAGACAAGGATGTCCTCTATCACCCCTCTTATTCAATATAGTTCTGGAATCATTAGCTACAGCCATTACAAGAGGGAGAAATAAATGGAATCAGAGTAGGTTAAAAAGTTAAATTATTTGTAGATGACATGATACTTTACTTGGGAGACCCAAAAATCTCCACAAAAAAGCAACTGAAATGATACACAAATTCAGTAGCATAATAGGATACAAAGTCATTACCCAAAAGTCAATAGCATCCCTCTACACAGATAATGAACACACTGAAAGTGAAATTAGAGAAGCAATACCTTTTACAATAGCATCACCGAAAAATGAAATGCCTTCAGATTCATCTAACAAAAAAGTCAAAGATCTTTCAATGGAAAATTACAGTACTCTGAAAAAAGAGATCATAGAGCATTTCTGAAAATGGAAAGATATTCCCAGTTCATGGATGGGAAAAACCAACATTGTGAAGATGGCCATACTCTCAAAATTGTTCTATAGATTTAATACAATCCTTATCAAACTACCACTAACATAACTCCCAGACCTAGATAAAACATTGCTAAAATTTATTTGGAACCAGAAAAGACATAGAATATCAAAGGCAATCCTTGCCAACAAAACAAGGCAGGAGGCATTACAATTCCTGACTTGAAATTATGCTATAAAGCTCCTGTGATAAAATTAGCATGGTATTGGCAATTAAATAGACCAGAGGATCAATGGAATAGATGAGAAGATGCAGAGGCCTCTACAAACACACTTACCCACTTCATCTTCAACAAAGGGCCAAACACACTTGCAGGAAGAAAGATATCCTCTTTAACAAATGGTCCTGGAAATACTGGCTCTCTACATGCTGAAAGCTAAAACTTGACCCAGGACTATCACTGTGCACTAAGCTAAAGTCAAAATGGATTAAAGACCTAAACATTAAAAGTGAAACACTAAATCTCCTGGAAAAGAAAGTAGGAAGAACTCTTGAAGACAGAGGGGTAGGCAAAGAGTTCATGAACAAAAATAGAATCGCATGGGGTAATGCTTGAAAGAATTAACAACTAGGACCAATTCTTATTGGGAAGTTGTTGCACAGGAAAAGAAATTACCAACAAAGTGAAAAGTCAATCCACAAATTTCAAAAAAAAATCTTAACTATTAAGCACTCAGACAAAGGTCTGTTCTCTACAATTTATAAAGAAGTAGAAAACATTACAGGCCCCAAAATTTAAGCATCCAATCAAGAAATGGGCATTGAGATAGACACACACTTCTCAGAGGATGAAATTAAAGAAGAAAATAAATATATGAAAAAATGCTCCACATCACTTGCCATCCATGAAATTCAAATTAAAACAACACTGAGATAGCATTTCACCCCAGAAAGAATGGCTATCATAAAGAAATCAACCAACAACAAATTTTGGGGAGGATATGGGGAAAAGGGAACCTTTCTCCACTGCTGGTGGGAATGTAGACTGGGGCAACCATTATGGAAATCAATGTAGAGACTACTCAAGAAACTAGGACTGGCAATCCCATTCAATCCAGCTATCCTCCTACTAGGAATTTTCCCAAAATAACTGAAAACATCATATCATACTGATATATGTATTCCTATGTTTATAGCTGCACAATTTGTGATAGCCAAATCTTGGAAACTACCAAGATGCCCATTACATGAGGAATAATTGAAAAAGATATGGTATCTTTATACAATGGATTACTATTCAGCTATAAAAGAATGATAAACTCAAAACCTTTATATTTCAATGGATGCGACTTGAAGATATACTCATAAGTGAAATAAACCAGACACACAAGTGTAAATATCATATAGTCTCCTTGTATTAGAACTCAGATGATGAAATACAAATAGAAAAGTATAGCAGAATTAAAAGGAAAGCAAAACCTTGAGGATTGGACATTGAGGAGAGGGCAAGGAGAAAAGCTGGGAAATAGGACAGGGACAAAGCCATACATTTATACACAAGATGGGCAAGGCAATGATTCTGAGAAACATCAGCAGGTTTCTGAAACTAGCAGCTAAGTGTAGGATTCTCACCCTGACAACTATACTTGCTCATACCTGTGAACCAAGGAACTGCACTGAAGATAGCAATGTATAATAGAAAGGTCACACTTAGATTGCCTGCCATTCTGGACTTCTAATTACATACTTCTTGTCATGACATACCAATTATTACCATACTTTCCCTCAAGTAAAGTTTGTTTTTCTTTCAATAGGTAACAAACGAAAAAAAGACACAAGAAAAAGAGGAAAATACTACAGGACTGTCTTGCTATAATGTAATATATGGTTAGATTTCTAAAATTTCTATGTAAAAATATGCACTTGTTTATTTGTATTCTTTAAATAGTTTTTATCTTTTAAATTTTTATCTCCATATCATGTAGGTACTTAATGATTAACATATCAAGACTTGATGGAAAATACCTGTTCTGTGTTATAGGTAAGATGTTTGATATTAAGACAGATAGTGAGGTTGAACCCAACTGTGTATGCTGTAGGGTAATAATAAGCTCCTTTTTTGGAAGGTTAACAACCTAAGTATGAAGACCAAAAGTTAGAGAAATAGAAGAACTGCAAGGTCAGCTAACATTTGGACCATAGCCCATCAAGGTCAGTGAAGACTTGGGACATTACATGTAATATCATGTAATTTCATTGTGCCCCAAACTTCCTAATCAAGGAGAAGATGGGGCCCCAGAGCGCACTCTCAATGATGTATAGTGTGCCTAAGGAGAGTCACAGGGAGATAAAATATTTTCTCAGGCTTTCACAGAGAGCAAAATGGTCAAGCAATGGCCATAACTCATCTACATGGCTGCCACTGACAAAGGAGTAGAAAGTGCGGTACAGGGTTATGGTAAAAATCCTGAGGGTACTTGAATGATCTTATCAGCTATGAAAGTTAAATTTCTTATTATATAGGTCTTGCTTTATCTCATCCAGCAGAAAAGTATAAAAATGAGGTATAAAACCATATTAATATACTGAACTGCAAATGGCTCAAGTCAACAACTTCTGCAGATAACCCAGTAATATTGTGGAACACTGGACTTTGTTGGATTGTTTTGCTGAATTCACGCACCTATAGTATTTAGATGGAATACCCACTTTTAACAGGACTAAACAAAAAAAAGGGGATACAAAGGAAGGACCATTTGTATCTGTATATGCAGAATGGTTAGATATACAGCAACTTTCACTTAATTAATTAATTAATTAATTTTTTTGTGTGTGGAATGGGGTATTGAACTCAGACCCTTGCGCTTGCCAGGGAAGCACTTATTCCATTGAGCCATCTCCTCCGCCCTTTCACTTAATTTAATGAGAAGAAAAATTTGTCCTAATAGTGTTTGGACAGAATATCCTGTCTACATCTTTACTATGAATAACCACAAAGAAGATAACAATGTACTATGTATTAATTATTGAAAGTGTCATATTCATCAGTTCTGATACTGTGTCACTGCTATTTGTTTCTCAACAAAAAAGAAAAGTCCAGTAAGCAAGTCCTGAGTGAATAATAATCTTCCCAAGTTCGACACCATGGCCCACAGGAGGGCTCTTACAAGTTGGCTTTCTTAGTTGTATCATCTAAAAGAATACATACCTATAAATTATAGGACATCCTTGTCAATAAATTTCAGAGAATGATTAATAAGCAACATATAGTATTTTTCTGACACCTATGTACTTCCTGATAGGAAAATGATAATACAATAGTTAATAAATGAGTGGCTGTTTTAAAACTATGTCTGTGTCTTTCATAAACATTTCTCAGAATATAAACTCCACTAGAAAAGATACTCAGGCCCGGCGTGGTGGTGCATGCCTGTAATCCCAGCATTCAGGAGGCTGAGACAGGAGGATTGTTGTGAGTTTGAGACCAGCCTGAGCTACAAAGTGAGCTTAAGGCCAGCCTGAACTGCATAGTGAGACCCTGTCTCAAAAAGACAAAAAGAAAAAAGAAAAGATACTCAGTCTTATCCATTTCTGTACCCGTCTCTGACACATGGCTGATATTAAATGACGTTTGGTGGTACATGAATAAATGAAGAAATAAATAATGCATGAACGGTGCTACAAATATGCAGAGGGAGAGAAATTCCTGAAAGAGTTAGTGAGTATTTGACAACAGAAGCTGCCATCAGTGCTAAAACTTGGAACACAGCAGAGGAAACAGCAAAAGAGAAAAAAGACAGCTTCCTGCTTAACACTTGCAAATGTGGCAAAGTGGAAAGCTGTGCTGTCGCATTTCGTGTATGATCAATAGGTGACATACATTCATGTATATAAGAAAATCATTTGTGCAAAACACGGCCATGATTTTGAAGTCTGATTTTCATTTTAATTTAGAAATACTCTTATTCCCTTTTCCTTTTGCTCCCTGGTACATTTGGGTTCTACACAGGTAAGTGTAAAAGTTTTTAGTGCTAAGGTTTAGCCCCCAATAATGGCCTTGCAGTGTCTTTCATCACAGAAATCCAGCATTGCTTTACTACCTCACTGCAAGTGAAGACGCTTGTGCATGACAACTACAATGCTTCTCCCCTATGCACATTTTAAAATATGAACTCTGTTCTTATCATTTTCCTAGTACTGAGGCATCATAACAAATTAAAGACCATCATTGGCCAGAATGAAGCTTTCTGTTCAGCTCTTTTGAAAGGGATTTGTTCCCAAATGCAGGTGCAGCTATTACCTCTGGGATGTACAGATGAAGTTAGTTTGTTCCACATAACGGAATTTCAGCTAATGAAGGTTGGTAATAAGAGTTAGGACCACCAAGTATTTGCATTTTTGTGCAAATTTTAATTATATAACAATAGTGTTGCTAATGGGGTTTCAAGACTTTTATTTTCAATGTGACCTTAAATCTCTAAATGATTAAGTCTATTTAATCAACAGAATATACATTTTATTAGAGCTTGCTTTATTCATTCTCTGTGCTTATAATTTGACATAAATATATTGAAAGAAAAAAGGTGTATTCCTAAAGCTCTACTGAGTAATTTGTTTTCTCTAATCTCAGAAACTTCTCCTACATTTCCTTTCAGAGTTTAATGTCTTGTACTCTGAGTAACTATTTTTAAGATGATACACAGGTATATGTATATATTTATTTATTTATTTATTTATTTGTAAATACAAATTGTAATTGTAAATGTTTTTGGCCCATCCACTTAAGGGCTAATGATATATTTGGTTTGAATCAATATAATTTTATTAATCTAAGACTAAGTAAAATAATTAATTGCAGTAACAAAGTATTCTATTCAGTTTAATAAATGTTCTTATTAATCCCTATTCTCTTTTCCTGTAAAATTATTTGAAGATTGGTTCTCTGAATATATAATATGATTTTATTCACTGGACGTAAAAGTGGCTATTGTGAAACTAGAACATATCCCACATGTTTTCAGATTGGTCAATTTACCGACTTTATTAAATTTTGCACTAGATGAGAATGAAAATGTGATGAAATTATAAACAGCAGAAACTTGACTTAAAGGGAAATTTGTGTTCCTACACATATTATTTGAAAAGGGAATCGTATGGCTGAGGAGACACCTTAGCGGTCTAAGTGACTGCCTGGTAAGCACTAAGACTGGTTCAGTCCCCAGCTCTGCAGCCACGCTGGCCTCTGAATCCCGGGCACACTAGCTGGCCCTGAAGCTGGGTGTGGTGGCTGCCCCTCTAATCCCAGTGCAGAGAGGCTGATGCAGAAGGATCACTATGAGTCTGAACTGTATGGTGAGACCCTGTATCCAATAAAGAAGTAAAGAAAAAGGAAAAGGAAAGAGAAAAAATATGTGATGTCGGCATCTTTCTCAAAAGGATGAAGCATAAACACATGGCAATACTGTAATTAAAAATGATGCAGAATTTCAAAACAAGATGATACAAAAATAAAATGACTATATATTGCATATTGCTATCTTCAAAGTAGTTACTCAAATTAGATTACCAGACATAATTATGCAAAACTGATCAATCAATATAAGCATTAGCTGTACCATTTTTACTTTTTTCTATGCAAAATAAAAATCTTTATAACAAGCAGTTGAAATATATAATGTGTAATAATAACAGAACTGGTATAATACCACAAAAATAAAATAAAACAGGGAGAAAAATATTAAATATAAGACTATATTATAACAGAAAAAATAAAAACTTATGTTAAAAACATCACTGAATAAGCTAGGGCAGGATTCAAAGTTTCCCAGGCACCTTCCCCAAACACTTTCCCTTTTAGTTTCCCAGGCACCCTGCCCACAAACTCTCTCCCTCTTGGCCCCACATAGAGCTAAACCCAAACCCCAGAACAGGTCTGCCTGACTTTGGCCTGACAAGCAACCATGAAGCTTTCCTTCGGTAACATTAAAGGTCCCCCACAGACCAGGTAGCCCTGACAAGATTAGCTCTCCCTCAGCTGTTCCAGCCCAGGATCACTCTCCCTAAAAGATGTGTCTTATCCTCCCTTTATCCACTGCTGTCTTGGTCGGTTAGAGAGCCAGCTTGCTTGATGCCCCCAACAAATATCCTCACATCAGAATGCCTGGTCAGGTCGATTGCATGGGTTTGTAACTAATAGAATACTGCATTTATTTATTTTTTAACTAGAAAAGATGTATGTGTTTTTCATTCATTCAAAAATAAATAATTTTATTCACATATTCTAGAAAAAACATGAAATATGAGAAATATATATTACATAGATATATGACTTTAAAACAATAAAAAGGTATTATAGTATTGAACACACAAAATTAGTATTTTGTTTTTTTTCACAAAGGTAACATTTCTTGAAATTTCTTATTAATAAATAGACAAATAGACCATTTTACTTAGTAATTTATGGTAATTTAATTCATGAATATATTATCATATTTGGCCAATTTATTATTGACTGATTGAGATTCCTTCTTGACTTTTATGAGAATGATTTACCCTATGGGTCATGATTCTATCCAGATCTACAGGGTGATATCAAGGAAATAGCAGCAGCTCTGTCCCTCAGGTGACACCTGGCCACCAGTAAGCATCATGGACACTGTCAACATATTAGAACTTTGGGCAATATGCTGTCCCCAAATTGTTAGAAGTGCTGGTCATGTATTTGTCATTCCAGTGTTTATCTTATGTTTTATTCTTAGTAATTATTTTCTATCAGAATACTTTATGAATAAATTTTCAAATTAGATGGAAAGAATCAGCTATATAATACTAGTAGTCAGAATATGACTGGATAGCTGGTAGGATAGGGCAAGCAACACCTGTAGTGTCTGTCACTGGTTTTGGAAATACAGTCTGAAAATGGAATGGCTTGCATGGTGATGTTAACAGAAGCCCAACATAGATAGATAGATAGATAGATAGATAGATAGATAGATAGATGATGGATGGACAGACGGACAGACAGACAGATAGATATAGATATGATAATTTAAGTGATAAAATGTCATTGAAGGATAGAAGAAAATAACTTCTTTCTATGAAGTCACAGAAAGTTTACTGCCACAATTGAATGCAATTACATAGAAAATACAAAGTATACCGAAACTAAGCTGATGGTTCTGGCTAAGGAGATTTTGAGGGAGAAATACCAACTTGTTTCTTTTGTATGACAGAAAAGAAGTAAAAACGAGGGGTTGTAAGTTATATTTTTAAACAGAAAGTATAAGAAATATAAATATATCACTTTTGTTTTTAATAGAACTATTATTGTTGCTTTGTCTTTCCAGAAGAAAATTGACTCAAGCTTAAAAATATTGGAGAATATTATCAGTGGAATATTACCTGAGGTTAAAAAGCCTATAGACAGACCTCTGAGTTATCTGAGGTTAGAGATGTCTAACAGTCCTTTTCTGGTAAGTAAAAAGCCTTACAGACATTTTTAAGGTTGACTCCAGAGTCATAACTAAGAATTGTAACAACATTCTCCCTTCAGAGCTTCACCAGCAGAGCCATATCTCAAAAGCATATGTTAGTGATTCGCTACAAAAATTCATAGCAGAAACATGAAACCTTTTTAAAAAAATTTTTTTTTATTAGTGAAATGTCATATGTTTAGAACAAAACAACAGAAAATACCAAACTACAGGTGACTTTGGACATCAAACTTTTGTGAATAAGAAGTAGACCGAAAAAATAAGCCAAACTTTTACTTATGAGAAGAATGAAATCAGAACATGAAGTACAAATGTTAGAGAATGAATCCAAAAGAATTAGATTGTTTTCAAATTAGAAAAATGAAGAAGTCTTGACCTATGGAAATGACATTCACCTATGTAGATTTCATATTATTTATGGACCAATGATTACAAGGTGCCTCCTCTCCCATCCCATTTTCTCACAGAAACTTCTAATGTAGCTTTGTCTTCCTGGTTCCTGATTATATAGGATGCGATTAATGTACAGTCTGATGTTATTTCATAGATAAGTTGATAGAAAGAAATTGGACATGAAGAAATATTACTGAAAGAACGAACTAAATTTAGGCTTAATTTACAAGAGATCATGGGCCTCTTCTAGAGTCAAATAACATTTCAGGGTGATACATTTTAGTCTTTGCATGGAATGGGTATAGTCTTCATGAAGGAGGGAGGAATTCATTCATAGTAGAATGAGTAATAGAATGCCAAATAGTAGAATGCAGCAATATTTTATATGGTTGTAAAAATAATTAAAAAGTTACTTGATTCTCCTACTGAAAGTGGGTTCAAATGAGTGCAGTTATGCCTATCTGTAATCCCAGCAATCAGGAGGGAAGGAAGGAGACTCTCTATGAGTTCACGGCCATCTGAGCTACATAATTCAAGGCCAAATTGAACTATACATTGAAACCTGTCTCAAAAAAAGGATGGGGTGACAAAGAAAGGAAGGGAAGGAGGAGGAAAGTGTAAAGCATAAAGGAGAAAGGAGGGAAGGAAGGAAGGAAGGAAGGAGGGAGGAAAGGAAGGAAGGAAGGGAGGGAGGGAGGGAGGGAGGGAGGGGAGACAGTGAGAGGGGAAAAAAGAAAGAAAGAAAGAAAGAAAAGAAAGAAAGAAAGAAAGAAAAAAAAAGAAAAAAAAAGAAAGAAAGAAAGAAGAAAGAAACTAAATACCCTCACTCTGAGCGTAAATGACTTTCTAATTGTATTATTATGGCATAGTAGATAGGACATTGCAGTAATTCTTCAGATAATCATAAAAAAATGAATACCCAAAGCAGGCTCCACTGTGTTCCACAGAATACCAGGCTGGAAGTATGAGCACCGTGAGGTCCCAATGCTGCAAGTAAGCCCTCGACAAATGCCAAGGCCACTGATGAACAAGGTCAGTGGGTGAGATAACTCTAAGGTGCCACCTCAGGATTCTGCCTCCTACATGTATTATTTCACAACATTTCTATACTGAGATTTAAGTGATTACTTTCTTTTTTAAAGCATTCTAATAAAAAAAATAAAATATTCTAAAAAATGTCTGTCCCTGGAAAATCCATTGGTGCCCCATGGTTTTATTCTACCTAATAAAAAGCAAGCAGAAACTAAGAGAAAGCAAATCCACACTGCTGATGGCCCAAGAAATAGCCTTAAATTCATCCAACTCAAATTTTAACTTCAACATCATGCATTTGCAATAATGTGGAGAGATAAAGGGCAATGAGCAGCTAAAGTTTGAAATACTTCCATCCTGGAAAAAAACAGCATGTCTGAGACAATTTCAGTTCTTTGTTACTAGAAAAACCTGTCTTGTGATGCTAACTTTGTAAAACTATAAATGCACAACTCGAAGGCGATTGCTCAGTTCTCTTTCCCCACATGGGAAGAGGCTACTCCACCTGCTCTCAGCTTTCATTGCCATTATATTTTCTAACTTGCTTCACAATTTTTCCGTAGGACCATGGAGATCCAGGGACCATGGACAGCCATACTGGTTTGTGGAACCAAAACAGGGACACTTGTTAAGGTGAACTGGTAGACATTGGGATGTTGGGATGTTTCACAAATTTTGACCACATCACAGGAATGATCCACATTGGTAAGTCAATATTCAGCACAGGAGTGTTGTATTGACAATTATCAAGTGTAGAGACTGAAACACAGAGGTCTACTGACACATACATATACATAGTTGATAGATGGATGGATGGACGGACGGACAGACAGACAGACAGACAGACAGACAGACAGACAGACAGACAGATAGATAGATAGATAGATAGATAGATAGAAATATATACTATTCAAAGAGGTGAAAAGGGAAAAGTTGTATTTACTTACTAGTAGTTAAAAATGAGACAGAGTCTCAAGAACCACAGATGTGTATATAGGTAGAACTGTGTCTAATATTCTTAATTCCTGCATTTCCTTTTCATTTTTAGATTTTGGTTAAAAGTTGTTTTGCAGTGATAATGGATTTGGCACAGAGCACTGCCTTAAAATCAAGTGCCAAGCAGGAAGAGGGGTATGAAGCAAACACATCACTGAAAGAGCTCAAACCCTCAGGCTTTGCTCAGTCAGATGAAAAAGAAGTTCCACAAACCCCAAAGACCTGCCCTTGAGGCAGCCTGAGCTAGCCAGAAAAAGAGAAAAAGTCCAGATGAAAGAGAAAAAAAGATATTTCAAATTGTGCATGGCACAGGTTGGGTGCAGAGAGGGCTCCAGCATGCTCAGGTCCTAAGCTTACTCAGCTGGGACTTCCCAGCAGACTGCTTGTCTGTGGGCCTGATCCTCTAGCAGCAGCACCAGTGACCTGGGGCCAACCCTGGTGCCAACAGGGAGACATGGCTGAATCCACTCTTGCTCTCTCTGTTACATGGACCCTGCACACATTCTGTACTGAACATACTCTTGGCACAAACAGAGCCTGCACTACGAATCCCAGCAGGACATTCTGTGCTAGCACTGGGGAGCTTTGGCCAGCTGCCTGGGGTCAGAGGCTTGGTCCATCCCACTTCCCTTCCACCTGGTGAGTTGGACCCCAGAATACACTACTGCACTGCCCACCCCCACGGTCAGCTACATCCATTAAACTAACAGTGTGCACTCCACTAGGAGGCCTCAGAATGACAGTGGCCCAGATCAGAGCGGGGAAAAACTAAGAAATAAAAAGAATTTTGGCACTATTGCTACAGAGGCAGCAATTGCAGTATCCCCTAGGATGGAGGAAGCACACTGAGGGAGACCATCCCAGCTGCTAAGGCAGCTCAGGAAGACTCTGACTCAGCTCCACCAGCACTGAGAAGATGGAATGGAAGCTGCAGCCAGGGCTGCAAGGAGGTCTCTAGGTTTAGTGTTCTGTCATTGACTCCGACTATATAGGGGGAGTCAATGTCATAATTCAAAGAGCTCAAAACTCTGCTCAAGTCATCCTAGACTCTCACATTGCTCACTTCTTGCTTTGCCAAATATTTTAAAAAGTATAAATATAAAAGGGGATCCAAGAGTTTTGCATCTTCTGACAAACACTGGGTTAAAAAATACAAATTAATTATATAAAGAAAAACTATTTTAAAGGACTTTTAGACACAATTGCAGATGGCCTCCAGGTGTGACAAGCACAAGTCAGCAGTAAGAGGAGTGCAAATTGCTATTCTGGACGGATACAAAGGACAATTTAACCTAGCAGAGAACAGAGCAATTTTCTCTCTCTCCATTACAACTGGCACTGAAAACAGTCTTTACATTTTTTCCTCAAGGTGATTAATTTAAAAGACTATCTCTCAATATATTAAAAATTGCCTCTATTTTAAAAGTTAGCATCTCATAATATTTACAATAATGGGAATATTTCAAAATACTGAACAACAATTTTTCATAAATAAAAACTTTGCCTTTTCTTCCCCCCCAAAATGTAAATATCAGTGATAGCTGTTCAAATCAACCCTAACTAATTTTCCGACTTGTTAATGATAATTGGCTTTGCGCGATTCTACATATGCCCACCAGGGTCTTTTGGCAGTCGGGATCCTTCAGAATGGCTTTGTTCATGAGCTGCAAACTCTATTTTTCCCTTTTTCTACAGTTCAGCAGCAGTAGTTAAAACACTTGACACTATATTGGCTAACTGTTCTGGTGTAATTCATTGTTATTATCTTGCAGACAAGTTAATTCAATTTGCTACTGTTTTCACAGATGGGTCATCTGAGAGTGAGGGGCCTCTAGGATGGCTTCCTCTTCCAAACTATAGGATGCAGGTTTCTCACCATATGATCAAAACTCAGTTATAGAAACAAACAGAGGGATGAATCTTTCCGACCTCCTGACAGTGTATATTATTATGATTCCATAAGGTAAAGCAAGAACAGCTAACTTGGAGTCTAGGATGTGCTTGCTTTCTGCTAGAACATGCTGACTGGCTATTTCATGAAGCTAGATGTGGAGAAGAAGTTAATAATGATGAGACTAGATCTGATCTTGGGCCTAGTGAAGAAACTGGCCCAGAACACCCAGGAGATGGTAACCAAAATGAAAATCAAAAGTCTAAATCAGAGTTAGAGTATATAAAGTACATAGAGCATATAGAATATATAAAAATAACTGAATTGAAAGCTACCAGAACTGGGGAGACGGCTCAGTAGAATAAGCACTTGCCTGGCAAGCACAAGGGCCTGAGTTCCATCCCCGGGTCTGCCAAAAAAAAAAAAAAAGTTACCAATATTTTTAAGATAGAATAAGACAATAAAATATAAAACAAATGCATATTAGTTATAGATGAAATATTTTATTCCTTCAGAATTTTTCTGATAAGAGATTTTTTGTTAAGTGAACAACAAAATCTGCCTAGTCTATTTATAATTACAAATTTCTAAAATTTTAATAGAGTTACTATAATTTAGTGTTGTCAAACACATATTTGAGGTCACTGTAATATTGTAAAGATGTTTGTTTCTTCTGTATACTTATTATTTATCTTGTTGGTACTTTCTCCAATCAGCTATAACTTGTTTTATTTAAGTTCAATAATTTTTCTCTTTTATCTTTTCTCTTTTGTAACCTTGGATCTTTTGTTCATAACACGTTTTGTGTTATGGACTTAAAAGCTTGCTTAGCAAGCTAATTGATATCAAAATTGGCTTTCTCATAGCTCCTCACAAATTAAAATAAATTAAAATCCCTTATGGTGGGCAGAGATATGGTAGCACAGGACTCTAATTAGTGAATAGAGGTGTAGCCAATTTTTGTTCATTAATAAAGAACCCCCAATGGTCTCCATAATCATTTGGGAAACACTCCCAAGAATTTGGTCATGGTCAAAAGATAAAATTTTCCAGAAATAATATAACAAAGTTTTCTCTTAAGACATGCTCTCAGTACAGAGCTAAATTAATAAACTGAAGTTTTCACATGTATATGACAGTTCATTATTTAATCTTATAGTGTATTGAATGTATTCATGACTCCAGAGGTACTGGTCTTCGAAACTGAAAAACAAGACTTCTTTATTGTGATAAGACTATTTCTTCACATTCAGACTTTAATGAAAAAAATTGTGAAGTGTACCCTATTAAAGGACAACAGATCAGGTAAACATTTCTTATGTATTAGATAGAGATGACTGATTAAAAGGGTTAAGTTTTTTCAAAATGAAAATTTTAAGTATATTACAAAATGTCTTCATGATTGTCATGCAATGTAATGTATGCTTTTGATTTATAAATTTCTTTGTAAAAATATATAACTGCTGTCTGTTAACATTCTATAGGGATTTAAATATTAGAATATCCATGGCTATTAGAAAATAACAGATCCATTTTATGTTCTCAGGTGTTTGATATTCAGATGAAATAGTAATTTCAAAATTTCTGCCTCCATTACAGTGTAATGTCATTAATCTCTTCTAGACAGCTAATGCCTGAGGTTTAGAGACCAAAATTTAGAGAGGGAGACAGGCTAAGTAAATAATAGTCAATACTGTGGCCCTGGGGGCCAGTGAGATAGCTCAGCATACTAAGAACCCACTTTTTTTTTTTTAATTCCTTTATTTATTACAGTGTCTCGCTACATATCACGTATTCTTTTTTCGTGGGGGTGGGGGGTGAGCTCAGCCGGCCCTGTGGGGAGGGGCCGGCATGGCATGTGGTGCTGGGGCTCGAACCGCGGTCCCTGAGAGGCGCTCTAGACCGCTGAGCTATCTTGCCAGCCCTAAGCACCCACTTTGGCAAGCTCAGAGACCGGGGATTGATCTCTTGTCCTGTATGTGGCACAGATCCCGCCTTCAGGGTGTACTAAGCTAGCTACTGATTCTGGGCGTGGCGGCACACACCTGTAATCCCAGCTCTGGGGGGCCCGAAAGCAGAAGGATCACTATGCGTCCAAGCTGCATAGAGAAACCCTGTACCAAATACATAAAAAATGGGGAAAAAAAAAGAAAGAAAAAGAAACTTGGCCCTAGCCCTCCAGTATCAATGTATATGAGTCTCTGTATAATAAGAACTTACACTGCAACATGCTATAAATTCTTTGAATCCCTGATCTTATAAGGAGCTCTTTGGACCACAAAGGAAAATGATTCAACAATGTTTAGTGTCCCTCAGGAGAGTCACAGGGAGAAGTAAAAAATTCTCAAGCTTTCACAGAAACAACTTAATGAAGCAATGGCTATGACTCATCCAGAGGGCTGACACAGATAGATGATTTAAGAGGTGTTGTACTTGGTCCCAAGGTAATTCCTGAGGAGACTTAACTGACCTTGTTACATAGAAAACAATTAATTAATATGGGCCTCACCTTAATGATGTTTTAAACATCCAGCCGAAAAGTATAATCACAATATATATAAAAGAATGCTACAGTTTTACTTCAAGCCATAGTCTCAGTAACAAAAAACGGTGCCTGCCACATGGTTTATTGAAAATTAAATAATTTTTAAAAAGTGAAGAAAGAATATAATTACTTTTAGTAGGAAACATTTCCTTTTATTTGTAGCATTCAATTTTTTTGAAAAATACTTGGAGGTATTGGGTAGTACAACAATGCTAGAGCACTCCTCTAGGAAACATAAGGCCTTCAGTTTGTTCTCTAGCACTGTAAAACAACAAAACAAACATACTTAAAAAGTTACTTTAATTTGGAGAATGCAATGTGTGACCCGAAATTGTCACCTGTTAATTGTGGGGAGTACCAAACGTGCCACATATGCTGTTTCTATGCATACATACATATGATAGTTTGAGAATCTAAATTAGACACAATAAGGAAATAGTGATAATAACTAATGATAGAATAGTTATAACAATATTATATATTAAAAGACCCATGAATGTAGACTTTTTTTCTCTTTTTTTAATGTATTTAGGACAGGGTCTACAGAGTTTCACTAGTAGATTGGGGTCCTACGGATTCTTCTGTTTTAAGCCCCCCCCTCCCAAGTGCTGGGATTATTGGACTTGCCTTCCCTGTGGTGGTGTCAGGTCATACAAGGGATGCAGCATGATGCAAATGCAGGTGAATGACATGTCATGATGACATTGCATTCGATTACTGTTGACCTTCTAACTTAATCATCAGAAGGACAATCACCTGTTTTGTGTGATCCTATAATAGGTAATGAATTTAAATAGAAGTTAATAAACAGAGAAGAACTGGGCTCTCAAGGAAGTTATCAGAATAAGCAAAGACATCAGGATGGTAGCCGGAGGTGCATTTGAAGAAGGTCAGGCTTCAAGATAAAGATAAATGGACAGGCCACATGTCTAAGGGGTAAGGAGTGGTTATAAATGATACTACAATTAGCATCACCAGTCCTGGAAATCCAGGTAGGCACCCAGGTGGGTGACTGGAGCCTTTGTTTTTTCCATGTGCACTTAATATATGCTCTGCTGCCCTATTGATCAACATTGGCTAAGAGTCCTGACAGGTCTGTCTCCATGTAAAGCAGTGAGGTCCAAAAGGGCAGTGATTGTGCCAGTTTGTTCTTGGCTTTTCCAGTATTTATCACGGTGTCAGGAACATATTATGTGTTCAGAATATATGGGAAAGTAAATTCCCTCCTAGGCAGATGCGTGCTCTCTGAAGGCCATTGCATTTCTACTGCACAAGTCTTCCAGAAAGCAGGGTGCTTCTGTGTCCAGGAAGAAATCCAAAGGGTTTCTGCATCTTTTATATGATAATTTCTGAATTAATGATATTATGAGAAAATGGTACATTATGAGAAATTAATAAGGAAAACAGTAAAACTAAATGCCTCTTAATAAGACATTGTGTACATAAAATATATTTACAATGAAAAATTCATGGGAAATAATTTATGTGAAATGCTTGCATAGAACAGCAGCAATAAATAAATTTAGATTTAATGGCAAAAAATGGAAAAAAAATTTAGTGTTTTTTATATTGTTTTCTTAGCAATAAACAGAAAAATGTGTATTTCATCTTTTACCTAAGCTCACTTTCAGTTTTCCAGTATATTTTTATAATGGAGCTACACAAATAAGTTAATTCTGTAAATTGATTACCTATAAAATAAAAAATATGCTGTTTTTCTGCATATGTTATTTGAGAAGTCCTTAATGTTCAGATTATTTACCTCTTTCTTTAAAATCATACAGACAGATTAACTGAAATTATTGTTCATATTTTGTTAACTTTCTCTATGTGCCTTTTCTAGTGAACTTTTGCTTTTTTATGCAGCTGAATTTTCTCCTTGACAAAGGTGCTGTATTTTCATCTTTGACACATCCCATGCTCTACTCCTCCCCTACGCTTCCATTCTTTCAGTCACTAGGAGGAATCAGGTTGATATAAAATTACCATCGTGTTGCTGAACTATAATTAAATCTACAAATGTGCAAGTATAATATGAAATAAGAGATGATGCGCTGGATTTTTATGCTATATAGACACAGAGATGAAGAACCTCAAACACAGAAAAGCTTTGGGAAATAGAGACATTTCTCAGAGCCTAATATTTATAAAATGTAGGCCTCATCACTCAGTCTAATGCTATCTTTCTCTGATGGGAATAAAACTTTAGACTCTTATTTCTACGCGGAGCATTTCTACCTCTTTTACAGATTCAAAGACAAAACTTGAAATGCAAGACAAGCGAAATAGGGAGAATAAAAAAAAAACTATGATTTAATTCTGTACTTCGTATAATATATTCATATTCAACACTTTTTCCTGTGACATTTGACTGGCATTGAATATTGAATAAGTTAAAACTTTCACCCCATTCTACAGTTAATAACTATTGCCAAGCTGGATCAGAGGAGGTTTCTATAGCTAAGAGAAACTTAGTCCATCCTAAGCATAGACTGTTTTGTGATTGTTGATTTCCATCATGAAAAAATAATTTTTACAGGGCCAGCCAAGCAACTCAGATTATTAAATTGCCTGCAAGTAGGCTCAGGGGTCAGGGGTTTCATCCCTGGGGCCTGCTGTGTGGGCCCCACCCCCAGGGCATGCTGAGATGGCAATTGAGACTGGGCGTGGTGGCACATGCCTGTAATCCTAGCTCTTGGAAGGCTGTAGAAAGGAGGATCACTATGAGTCTGATCTAGTAATGAGACCCTGAACACCCTGTATACCCTTCCCTAAAATGAAAGGAGAGAAAGAAAGAAAGAAAGAAAGAAAGAAAGAAAGAAAGAAAGAAAGAAAGAAAGAAAGAAAAAATAATTTTTATGACATATGAGTCAGGAGCACAGAAAAGGTTTGTTGACAGAACTTTTAGTAAAAGCTCAAAAAAGTGGAATGTGGGCCTTCTAGAAAGGAGGGACACTTTATGGGCCAGCGCTGGATGCCACCATTGGGACTCAGGTTCTAAGTAAAATGGATGAACTAGAGTGTGTATAACCACTGTTTGTCAGATAATCCCTCTGAGAGGGGCATGTAAGAATGTTTTTGAGGTGGAGATCGACTGCCCACTAGTATTGCTGCTTATTAGAGAATGGAGGAAACAAACCTTATAGGTGAAAAGGACAGATCCAGAATTCAATTTTTAGGGTTCTTGGGTCTTTAAGTCTTTTAGGAACTTTTTTGTAAGAGAGAGAGAAAATTAGTTTCCTAGAAGGCTAAAATAGTGCTTGAATGACTTTGGTATTCTAAAGTCACAGTTTTTATAAAAGTACAGCTGTACAATTTCAACTTTCTTTTCTCTTTCTTGCCAATTTAAAATAAGAGAATTCTATCCTACTATTACAGATCACTAAGTTAAGGAGCACTTGATAAAAAGGATCCAGACCCAAGATAGAGCTAAAATAAAGAGGAAATCCAGGCATGTATTTGAGGCCAGACTTGGTAGAAACTAGACTTCAAGACAAAGATGCAAAGGCTAGCCCTGCAAGCCTCACCAGAGGTAAACAGCAGCTCAAAGCCAGACTATCACTACCTCCTCTGGTCCAGTAAGCCTAAACAACATGGCCAACTACGGAAACAACCTGACAAGCATGTGGACAGGTGATGCGGATGCTCTGACCTGCGCTCCTACCCTTCCAGAAGTGCCTTAGCTCTTAGCTGAACTCTGGGCCTCTTATCTGGTCTGTACCTTTTCTGGTTCTTGCCATGTGAGAAACGTAGAAAAGGTTAGACAGGCTTTAGGTTCATTATGTTAAAAGTATTGAGAGAAAGAAAGGATGCACACCCTTCACAATGAACCTGGGTCAATTAAAGATAAAAAAAAGAAGCTCACTTCAGAGTGACCACTTGAAGACCTTATGGTGGCGACAGAGTTCATGGCAGCTGTCACTTGTGTCCTCCATGCTGACCACAGATGTGGGGTGTTCTATCAGAATCGGCTTCATTTCATGGCAGAACTCAGATAGCATTCTGCCACTGGTCCCAGGTTTAGAAACACATGTCCTGTTTTGACAGGTCATGTTAATTCTCTCAGCAAGCCTGCCACACATTAATCTCCTGCCTCATTTCTTCCTGAAAGACACAAATTCCCATAATTTCTTATGGGGCGCTTAGGGTGTGGTGCTCTCTGTCTTCATATAAATACTTCTACTGAAGGGGAAGTTAACTCTACCTGCTGGGGATTATGTTCTCTCTAACTACCTAGGGAAACTAAGGTTCCCTGGCCGAGCTGAGGAAATTCTGTCAGAAGACAATGAAACAGTTGTTGTCCATACGTGTGGAAGTGTCAGGCTGTCTCTCCCACAGGAGAAAGCTTGGTGAGTGTGTTGGGAGACTATTAAACTGGGGATGTAAAACCCAAACAGGAGAAGGATATCTTCTTATCTGTATCTAGTGATTAGGGATTTCCACACTTCCAGTGGCGGAAAAAGCATGGAAAAGGTGGATATTAGGTAGAAGACCAAGAGCTTGAGAAACATAATCCTAGTGAGGTTATCTATATTATGGATCTAATTAGAACAGGAGTCCCATTTAAGTTGTACTGGATTGGGAGTCATTAGTGACCACTGACACACACTTGGAGCAGTCCTGGAGTTCTGCTGTTTGAAGAGAAGCTTCTAGGCTTTCAGTCTCCCAGGAGTAGTTTTCTGCTTTTCAGTGGTCTTTCTTCACATCCAATTCAGGCAATACTCACTTTGTCCTAGAGTAATGAATCTAGCTATCTCCCTCTTCAGCCTTTACTGGAGTGGTTGTACACATATCAAAGAAAAGAAACCCTTCCAGAGGGCTGGCCAGATAGCTCAGCAGAGCAGTGGTGCTAGTCTCACCCTTGGGGTGTGCTGAGACAACAAATGAGACTGGGTGTGGTGGCATGTGCCTGTAATCCCATTGCTTAGGAGGTTGAAAACAGGAGGATTACTATAAGTCTGGTCTGTGTAATGGGAACCTGTAGACACTTACTAAATACATTAAAAGGGAAGGAAGGAAGGAAAAAGAAAGAAGAAAGAAAGAAAGAAAGAAAGAAAGAAAGAAAGAAAGAAAGAAAGAAAGAAAGAAAGAAAGAAAGAAAGAAAGAAAGAAAGGAAGAGAGAGAGAGAAACTGCTTAAGGGCCATTGACAATAATCAGAGTCAAAACTCAGTAGTTTCCTAGGGAAATTTTGCCAGTTTTCTGTAGGATCTATTTGACTCTCTCAACCTTCCTGGAGGACTGAGGTCTCCACGCACAATGGAGGTGATGCATTATGTCTCCAGTCTTGCCGCCCACTCAGTTATCTGCAAGGTAGGAGAAGGTCTGTTGCCACTTAGAATAAGCTGAGGTACTTAATACTTGGGGATCATTTTTTTGAGAAGCTCTTCTACTACACAGGTAGGGAAGGCCTCAGTATAGCCTGTAAAGATGTCTATTAGGCACAGTATCTATATAAATGCCCCACATAGGGCCATGTGTATAAAGTCTAACTGCAAGTCCTCCTCAGGTTAAGTCACTCTCTTCTGTACAGGTTCTAATAAAGGAAGCAAAATGGGCTTATTGTAGGTACAGTGTAGCTTTTTTAGGCCTTTCAGATGGTCAGTAGTCCTAGCCTTGTGAAAATTCAAATAACTGTTTCCCCCTATCATCCCTTCCTATACGGAAAGAATCATACATGATTGTATAGCTTTCTGCTGTGTCTTTAAGGCAGGACTAGTTTGTTTTCTCAATTCTACAAAAATGGGATGCGGAGATAGCTCAGCAAGAGCAAGGATGCTGGTACGATCCCCAGCACCACATACTGTGCTGGCAACAGAACAATGGGTGCTTCCTGAGGGCTGCCACTGAGCACGGTAACATACACCTGTAACCCTAGAATTGGGCAGGCTGAGACATAGTGAGACCCTGTATCAAATAAACAGACAAATAAAAATTTAAAGAAATAAAAGCGTTGGGCTAGTGAGATAGCACAGTGGACTAAGGGCCTGCTTAGGCAAAGGTAGAGACTGGGGTTTGATACCCAGCACCATATACCCTGAGAGTCCTGCCCACACACAGGCTGAGCCTGCCACTGCGTCCAAGCATGGTGGTGCACACCTGTAATTCCAGAGCTGGGAAGGTGGAAAACAGGAGGATCACTAGGAGCTGGAGCTGCAGAATAATACCCTGTACCAAATATATATCCCTTTTTTCATTTTCCCTTGTTCTGTTTTCCATTATCTGAGATATAATTTGATTTTAATGGTTCATCAGGAACTGGAACAACACTGACATTCTGAGGGACTCTCCTTCCTTTCTTGCCTCTCTATCAGCATTTTAGATTCATAATGAGAACATAGAATGTCGTTTATGGTCTTGTGCAATGAATGAGAGTAATGTGAGAAGCTAAACTGCCTCCAGGTGTTACAGATGTTCTGCTTGTGTTTTGCGGGTGGTTGCTTATTAGTTAGCAAATTGCTTTTTTCCAGATTGCTACAGGGGTATGCAGAACCAAAAAGGTGCTTTGGAGTCTATGTAAATATTTAGCTCTTTGCTTTTTCCAAATATCAACCTCTGAGTACAGGTTATGAGCTCTGCCTTCAGAGCATAGGTCCCTGGGGAAAGAGGTGTGATTTCAGTGACCTGTTGTACACTGCCAACTGCACAGCCTGACCTTTGATGTCCTTCCTGGACAAAGTTCCTGCCATTAGTGAGCCTCTCCTCAAGACCCACCTGTTTCCACTGGCCTGGGAAACCACGTGTTCACAAGAGCGGCTGACCTCTGAGCTCAAAGGCACCATCAACGCAGGGCTAGGAGTGCAAGTCTTCATGGTTGTCTGATATACGTGTTGAGAAGTGTGGCTCCATACTTGGTAAGCCACATCTCTGTCAATCAGAACTAAACATTTCTCTCAAGAGTAACCCCAACCTAATGCAGAGTCAGGAATTTTAGATTTTATTCTAGATATAGTTTTTGTAGCTTCTTCTGTTATCATAGCTGTTGCTGCTAGTGCCCTTAGGCAAGGTGGCCTCCCAGCATTCACTCCTAAAGTTTTTGAAAAGTGTGCTGTTTGGTGGAGTTCTCTTGGCTTATAGATCAGGACATCCAAAGTGATTCTTGTATTTTATGATAGGTAGAGGAAGAAGGCTTTCTACAAATCATGTAATCCTAGTTCTTCAGCCTGAGTAAAGGCATCTTTTACTTCTTGAAAGGCATTGTCAACCACTTTAGTCCTGTCTAGGGACTCAGATTCAGCGCCTTTGACAGCCTCACATAAGGGCTATGCCACAGTCCAAAATCAGGTATCCAGACCCAACAGAAGCTGCCATCCACAGGAAGGAATCATGTCCTTTCTTGGCAGGGTGCCCATAACCAGAGGCCTAGGTCTGGTCCCTAGATTGTTGTCATTTCCTGTGTGTAAGAACGTTTCAGAAGTACTGCACTTCCTGAGGGGATGTCTGAGCCATTTTCTATGAAACTTTGTATCTCTTCACAGCAAGAAATTTGGAGATCTGGGTAATGTTAAAGTTGGATAACTTCCAATTTTGGCTACAGGTGAGAACATCATCTAAATAGCTTAGGATGGCTCCTCGTTTTACCTGTATGTTCCTAAGCTCCTTTCCTATGCTTTCTTTCATAGCATCAAGGTGAGTGTTCTTTCTGAAGCTCTGTGAGAGAACTATTCAAACAGAGTGGTTTCCTTTCTTTTTTTTTTTTTTTTTTTAACAGGGTTTCACTACGAAGCTCGAACTTGTAGTGATCCTCCTGTTTTCAGCCTCCCAGCACATGGTTACAGGCGTGTGTCATCATAGCTAGACTTGGTGGTTGGCTCAGCAGGCCCACGGGTAGGGACAGCATGGCATGGGGTGCTAGGGACAGAATCGCAGCCCCTGCTCTTGCCTAGGTAGGTGCTTAGTCCACTGAGCTATCTTGACAGCCCACAGAGTACTTTACTTCAAAATGGATTTTTTTGCTCAAAGGTGAATAGGAACTTGGAATTCAAATGGAGAAAAATGGAAAATAAGTCTTAGACAGAGAACCAGTTTGTGTTTCCTGAGACTCAAGAGAGGATTAATAATGTATTTGCCACTAGAACATGGATTGGAATTAAAATCTTGTGAAGGAGGCAAAGGCTGTCTCAGTTACTTATCTCTTGTTGTTGGCACAGAATATCCAACACCAAAGCTTAAGGAAGGAAAAGTTTATTTCCCTCATGGTCAGTGGAGGTTTCAGCCCAGACCTGGGGGCTCTAAGTCAGAGTGGCACATGAAAGAGGGCCGCAGTTCATGGTGACAGAAAACAGCAAAAATAAAAGTTAGAAATAGTGGCTGCTGCAGCTAGCAAACCTCTCTTCCTTCCTTATATTGTGTGCGTACTACCCACCAGAGGGTGGGCGAAGCATTCACAGTCATAATCCCTGCATTGGATCCTGAATTGATCACAGACTCTAAAAGCCACTGCAGTGACTGTGTAACACTTCGGGTGGACAACTAGACACAAAGCACAATACAAGTCTTGTACCATCCTACATTCTTATGGAGGCCTTATGATGGAGATAATGGGCCTGTCACAGGGTGTTGGATAAGAGTACCAGGTTATGTTTCATAAAGTGGTCTATGAAAGACTGAAGGCCTTTATAGCTCTCTTTATTGGACATGACTTTTGGTTGTGAAATTGACTGTGATCTGTTAGTTTTATAACTACTAGCATTGCTGAATGTATTCTCTTACATATTAAATGCAATCAGATCCACCTGTTGGGTACTTGGGTCTGAAATATCTCATATAGGTGAAATCAACTTTGGCCTTTATTGCAATTTGAGAGTTGCTCATGGTTATCCATAATATTTCATAGCAGACATAATGTAGCTCTAAGGGTCCCCTTGTATCCATTTATGGCTAGAGATACAGAGATGAGTTTCCAGAGAAGGAAGTTAAAACAGAGTAGTCAAATTTGTTTACTCACCACATCAAGGCTTAGGCAGGGTTTTTCACAGGACATGCAAATGTCCAAATAGAGCGGCATTGCTGAGTGCTTTTGGTAGCTTTATAACAGAGCAGGAAGCAAGAGTTTTGGATGGCCTTGGCCTATTCTGGAGGTGGAGCTACTCAGTCTTTCAGAACCATGGATCAGGCATGTCAGCCACCTGCCATAGAATCAGGCTGCAGTAGTGTCTTGGTGGGTATACACCCATTGTCCAGTTTCTCAACATTTTAAGTTAGATCTTTTACCTTCATTGACTGTGTATTTTCCTTTGGATGACTTCAATGCACTTCAAGCATTGTGACTTGCAATAGGCATAATGTTAGTCTCTTTTCCCAGCTTTTCTCAGTTCATCCTCATCTAGATCATGATAGTTGAACCCAAGAAGTCTATGTCCAGCAATTGGTTCATAGGGGCTGGGCAGCATCTGTGAAGATACCAGGATCTTCTAAAACTTGGCTTGGTTATTTATTTATTTATGTATGTATGTATTATTGGCATTGTTGAGTACCTGACACAGAAAAAAGGAACCTGAACTCAAATAGTTGTGTAGTACTCCAGGGTCTTCTCTTAGGGGCAGGATGAGCTGGGTTAGAAGTGCAAAAAATTCCACATGAGTACATTCTGTGTGACTAAAAGGTGTCTGAAGAGCATGACACATGGCATAGGAGCGTTGGGTCGCCTGGAGTGCTCACCTCTGGAGGAATTCCTGGGCATCTATTGGTCTAAGTATTACAAGGAGCAGTCTAAGGAAGCCACCAGTGGTTATTTTCATCAAACAGCTGAAAGAAAACATTACTTGAGTCAGTTGTACATCTAAGGACAGAAATTTCAACATCAGTTTCTTCTTCCTTGAAGGCTTCTTTTTGCACCATGGTTGTGAGCCTTTCCATGAGAAAAATCCATGAAGTTTGAAGCTAAGGGATTTCATAACACTTGCCTTGACATCATACAAAGGATCTAACTGAAGATGTGTACTGTAATATGTCTCACTGAAGGACTGTAATTTATATTGTGATTCTGGTCTCCTCTCTCATCATTACCTACTTCTTATGTACCCAAACTGATTGAAAAGGAAGATAAGCTGTTATTTTCTGAAATTCTTCCCAGGTTTTAGTGGTACAGCCTGATGGCAAGATGCCTGGATCTCAGTAGTGTGTGCTGTGCCTTCCCATGCTGTGCTGTTTGTCCTATGGAGAGAGAGGAATAAATTTGCAGTCCTTCAGATGATGTCCCATACAGATGGATGCAGATGCATGAGACTCAGTTGAGCAACTGATCAGATTTCTCTGGCAAAGAAATACTGATGTCTTTTTATTTTTCTCTTAGAATCCTCCATACCCTGTAGCCCACTATGACTCATTACAGGGAGAATGGAGCTTACAAACACCCCAGCTAACTCCTTAAGAAACGGACTTCCTTATATTTTGCCCAATGATAAAGACTTAGGTAATTACATGAAGGCATTATTGATAGAAATTGCTTTTATAGCATGTGTTATAAAAAAGTTAAAATTTTTATGCACAAGGATAGTTCTACTTTTATGAACACACAGCTGTTGAGTTTACCTTTGTTGGCTGCTTCCTTCGCCTTTCCCCAGCCTCAGGCAATGGCTGCTAAATTCCTGGAATTTCTGTTAGAACAAAACTGGAGGAATTCTAACTGGACTCAAAAGAAGATTTGAGGGGTTCCACATGTTCCATGAAAGTGGTGACGTAAAAGATTCAACAAGTATGGGAAAACAGCGTGGACCAGGGTAGATCCCTAAAAATAAAAAAAATAATAATAACAGTAGGGAGTCACATGGAGAGAAAACTTTCTCTCAGGCCCTCACAGAGAGCAAACTGGTCAAGCATTGGCCATGACTCATCCACATGGATGACACAGACAAAGGTTCTACAGAATAATGTACAGGACTATAAGATAAACCCTGAGGGGACTTCACTGACCACATAAGAAATATAAAGTACATGTGTTGGTATATAAGTCTTGCTGTATCTAGGTCTTAACCATCCAGCAGAAAAGTATAAACATGAAGTATACGTCGTGGGGCCATAATATTAAGCTGAGCTGTAAATGGCTATGGTTGACAACTTCTTTGAATAACTCACTATTATTGTGAAATGCTGGACTGTGTTGGATTGTGTTGTTGAGTTCAAGCACCTAAGTTAGTTGAATGACAATGGAGTGCCCACCTTTGACAGGTGTAGGCAAAGGAAGGGGTATAGAAAGAAAAACTCATGATGTGTGTATAGACAGTACAGTTGGGATAGATAATGCTGTGCTTCTACATAATCCTATAGAGGCAAGATTTGCACTAATGGTTGTTGGACAGGATATTATGTCAGCTTCTAGTACTATGGTCATCCACTAGGAAAATAATTATTGAATTTTTGGTATAATTCAGGTATAAAAATAAGATAAGTAAACAACTACACTCTTAAATTTACTGATAAGGACATCTGTTATAATGATGTCCGTAAGTATAATATCATGTATGCACCTTGTACAATACCAAAACAGTATGAAAATAGTTTGCAATGTATTAATTTATCGAATCTGTCTTGTTAAGGTGTCTTAAAACTGTCTGATTGATATTTGTACTTCAATAAAATAAAAAATAAATTAAAAAAAAATAAAAAAAATAACAGTAGGATTCCAGAGAAAAACGACCATCTATGGAAAATCACAAATGAAACTTTGTATAGAAAAAGGAGCAAGCTTTGTTAAATGGCTATTCAAGTAGGAAAAGTTACTGATAGTGAATTTAATATTTGAAAAAAGTGCCATGACTTTGTTAATAGCAGGTTCTCTGGAACTCCGCTGACCCAGATAGACACAGAGAGCACTGCAGCATTCCCCGGGTCACCTTCAAGATGCATGTCACCAGGCACAGACTCTCTGATCCTTGTTACATATATGGACCCACTCTGCATACATGACTTCACACTACATGTATGATCTCACTCAATATATATGATCCCCCTCTACCTATATGACCCCATTCTACATTTATGATTGTGTTCTTCATGTATGAACCCAGTCCAGTGCTGGGTAATATGGGAAAGGAGGTCAGGGCTGGGAGAAGTCAAGTGAAGCAGCACAGAGAGGAGAGAAGCAGTACCTGGTGGTGAGGGGGGAAGGGAGGCACAGTGGGAAAGAAGAGGCCCCACTTTGACTGAGTTTTCATACCTCCTGCCTGGCAGTCCAAAACTGTACTATCTGAGTTTTTCTAGTTCTTGTCGCCTTAAACAATGAGTCAGGCAAGAAACATGCAAAATGTAGCAAGATTTTACATTTATTAAAGGAATTACAAAAATAACAAAGTTCTGCAGAATGGACAGGGACTAATTAAATTAGGAACTGTAATGCTCTGTGCAGAGTGAAGAGCAGGCCACTGAAGGAGCTCACCCTGACCAGGAGGGTAAGGGAAACTATCTTTTCTATGCTTCTTTCTAACATCTTGTCTGGGCCATCCTGTGAAACCTGCTTCATTCCATCTGAAGAAACACAGGTGGCGTTCTTTGGGTGGTCTTAGGTGCAGGGGCACAGCACACATGTCTCGGTTCTCTGTGACTGGTAGTTCCAGCCCATTTGCCTGCCCAGCTAGCCTGCCTCCTACCAGTAGTGCTCCTTTTTTCTCTGGTTGTTCAGTAGGAGCAAAGTGACTATACTTGTAGTCCAGCTGTTTAATGTTAGCCTGACTCAAAGTAACCTGCAATATGATTTTACTGTATACAGCTCCCCTGAAGAAGGAGCTACAGCAGAAACAAAATTCACCATTCCTCCTGCCTTACAAGAGCTTTCTCTTAAAGGAAAATAAATCTGTGCTACTCTTCACTTCCTTTGTTCTCCAGTCATTCTTAAGCATCATGAGATATGAACACGACATCAGTGCACTTCCTCAGTACACAGGCCTGGAACACTACTTCAGTACACAGAAGCTTTACACAAAAGTTCTTTCCTATAAAATGTAAGGTATACATTGCTTGTGAGCATTTCATGTTTGGAAGTTTTATAAAAATATTTTCTTCTAAGTGAAGTATGTTTTAAAATATGCACATTAGTTAAAAAGTATCCACTAAATCTCTCCATGAAATAAAATAGTTTGCATTGCATTGTGAAAAAATACGTAGCTCATTTTCAAAAGCTGATCTCATCATTGGTGATGTAATCTGGTACATAAAAGCTCCTTTCCTGAACTGTGAAAAGAATTGACTATTTATGACATTATTTATTAAATAAAATAGTTTCAGATACCACTGTAAATATAAATGGAATAGGACAGTTTACCTCCTGGAATGCTGGAAGCAGCCAAAGCTGCAAATTGATCCTACGGGGAAGGGCAGGACCAGGCCAGTGTGCCTAAAGCAGTCAAGCTAGCTCAGTCTAGAGAAAAACATCCTACCTGAAGAATGTTGGCTCTTAGTTGCTAGGTACCTGTGTGTCTCCTGTTTCTAATTTTGTAAAGGTATAAGTCATTGCCCATACTGCTGTTCTCTGGGTTCTTTGTCAGTCAGACATGGACCACCACCTGAACCAGCTCTTGTCTCTGCTCTTTCTTTACCTCATTCCTGCTGTTGTTTTTCCCAATGAGTCCTGACATGTGAGATTTCTCTCTGTGGTGCCCAAAGGTTGAACACATAAATGAGTAATGATAACTTCAGGTGGTGGGTAATCTTATACACTCATAATGAAGCATATTCATTTATTCCAAGAGTTAGAGTAATCTTCTCAGTAACAGTGACACACAGAAGTATTAATGAAATAGAAGTAAAAGGACACTTTCCTGTAACTTAGAAGCATAAACAAGCACACTGTCAAACTTCTAAGACATTGATGACCTTTAGCAATGAACCACTTTATATACATACAGAATAAAGGAGAGTGGAAGGAGAGAGACTTGTGTCAATATTGAAAATATGGAAAGTATAGTCTTCCTGAAACTTAACCAAATTTGCTCATGATAGAATGTGGTAAAAGCAGGTGTTTGAGTTGCAGTCTACTGATAAATATTTACACAGAGAGAATTTTAGATAGGGGAGGAGTCAAAAGAAAAACTCTATTCAGGGGACTTTAAGAGTAGCAGAAATGATGAAGCTATATTGCTTGTCTATCCTCCAGTAGTAGCAATAGGCATTTCTAAGATGAAATGAAGAGAACCATAGATTGTAGTATTTAAATTTCTCATGTTTAATGGACAGCCTTGCACACAATAACACAATTAATATTTTCTGTTAGTGTTCAAATTTGTTGACAATGTTAACTTCGGTGTATAGGATGAACCCAAAAAGATCAAATTTAGCTTGCTTTTCATTTGGCAGGCTCTTGGTTGCTAATGTATCTGTTATTACTATTTTTTCTTCCTAGGTTTACTCCTGTCAGTTCTTGTATAAATGCATAATCTAATGCCGTGAGTCCGAGTTGCCACAAAGCAATTTGCCTCATGTAGACTTGTGGGCCCAGTGACACAATCGTACTGGACAGTGTGTGAGAAGGTGTACCTAAAAAGTCTCCTAATGGCATGGAAATACCCAAGATATAACAAAAATATAAGCACAACTCAACAATTACTGTTATATATTTCATAAGGTCAAACTTACTGGCATGGCATGCCTGAACGAAGTAGGCTGGCTTCGTCCCAGGCCAGGGAATGGGGCAGCAAGGGCCTAAACCAAAATGTGCATCAGCGAGTCAGAGATACTGTGCACTACTGCGTATACCAACTATGCTAGCTAGAAGGCATTCATATTCTCCACACCATGATTTTAAAGAGTGGTGCTTATATAACATTTTAATTCCTAAAATATAAAGAAAAAAATTGAAAACAAAAAAAAATGTTAAAATAATGTAACAATAAGCTGATGGATAAATAACTCACCAAACAGTTAAATTCATTAATTAATATTTTTAGCATTTTAAAAATGATTGACGTGCCGGGTCCTCATTCAATCCAGGCGGAGAGTGTGTGACCTCCCAGGGCCCACTGGATTCTTATTCAACCCAGAGCCCAGGCCCAGCTGTGAGTAGAACTTCCTCCATCAGACAGGCCCTGTGTGGAACCCTGCAGCAGAAATCCCTGCAGAGAGTCCAAAGGCAATACCCACCCAGCTGATCCAGGAGCAGAATATCTTGCCAGAGTGGTATGGAGGTTTCACTTTCAAAGGCTTTAGCAGGAAGACGTGGAGCACAGCAACCAGACCCAAGTCACACAAACCTGGATGAGTTTGAACTTTACAGATACAGACCTGGTGCTGAGGCTCAAAGCTCTCAACAAAGATCAGACGTCAGTGCTATACAAAAAGACAAAGAGAAGGAGTAAAAGGCAATCTCAGACACAGACCCCACCCAGAACAAACACAGGAGACAATTGCACAGAAGAAATTAGAAAGCACACACCTGAATTCGCTGAAATAATAGCATCTGAAGTAAAGAAATAATTGCAGAAAGGTGTAAAGGAAATTAGGTCAGAAATAATTTCTGAAGTAAAAAAAGAAATGATAGTTATAATGAAAGAAGTATTAAGTGATTCTAAAGAGAACACTGATAAAAAAATAGAGGCATATAGGAAAATGAGAGAATCCTTCAATGAGCACTGTAGGAAAGATATAGAATACATGAAACAAATTCAAAGTGCTGTGCAGAAAATTAAAACGTAAACCACATGCTGGGAAAACTGTTTGAATGAAAGAGAAAATAGACTTTCAGACCTTGAAGACACTATTGCAGCTAGTGAAAAGGTAAGAAAAGATCTTTTACAAACAATTAGGATGTAAGAAAAAATAATTCAACATCTGCAAGATGATGCAAAGATGAACAATGTGAGACTAATAGGTATCAATGAGAAGGAAGGAATCAATACAAATGGTATAAAAAGAATATGGGCAGAAGTAATAGCAGAAAACTTCCCAAATATGGGGTAACACTCTGACATTCAGTAACCAAAGCATATAGGACTCCAAATAACATCAACCCAATTAAAAACACACCCAGACATATAACAATCAAGATCCTAAAAATTCAGCATGGGAACAGTATACTAAAAGCCACTAGAGAAGAGAAACAGATCACATTTAAAGGTAAACCCATCAGAATGATGGCAGATTTCTCTTCACAAACCATCAAGTTAAGAAGAGCATGGAGCAAAGTACCAGTCTTGCAAGAAAACAAATTCCAACGCAGATTTATATACTCTGCAAAACTATCTTTCACATATAATTGAGAAGTGAAATATTTCAATGATAACAATTAAAGAATTTCATGATGACATAGCCAACCCTACACAGACTACTAAAAAATGTTTTAGAGAGGTGTCAAAATGACCACAATTCCATAAATAAAAATGGAAAGAACCCACCAAATAGGGAAAACAAATAAACACAGAATAAAAAGAGGTGTACAAATGCAGACTTTCAATTATTCAGCATACTCTACAAATGGACTTCTCTTGCACCCTATGTGTCATGATTCTATCTGGGTCTACAGGATGGATACCAAGGAAATAGCGATAGCTCAGTCTTATAAGTGACACCTAGCCACTAGTAAGTGTCATGAACACTAGCCATGTCTACCAAATACTAGAACTTTGTGCAATATCCTGTCCCCAAACTGTTAGAAGTGTTAATCATATATTTGCCGTTCAAGTATTTATCTTATGTTTTATTCTTAGTAATTCTTACTATCATGATAGCTTTTTCTTAGCTGAATTATCTTGAATATTTACTTTTCAATAAATTAATATTTAATTAATTTTCTGAGTATAATTTTTCTTTTAAGATTTATACTGTATCTTTGACTTACAATCTACTTAAAAGACATGGTATGATATTTTCTCCTCATATCAGAAACTTTAAAGAGTACATTTCCATTTTTACTAAATAAATAAAATTTTAAAATTTAAAGAAAAAAATAAAATAAAAATAGAAAATGATTGATGGAAATTAAAATATTCTCTTACCTGGTAAAAATATTAAAGCCGGGCGTGGTGGCGCATGCCTGTAATCCCAGCACTAGGGAGGCTGAGGCAGGAGGATTGTTGTGAGTTCGAGACCAGCCTGAGCTACAAAGTGAGCTTAAGGCCAGCCTGAACTGCACAGTGAGACCCTGTCTCAAAAAAGACAAAAAAAAAAAAAATGCATCAATTTATGATTAAGGAAATTGCTTGAAGTGGGTACAATAAAATATTTTAGGTACACTATGTATGTTATTAATGAAAACAAATTATATTTTTCATATTGTATAAATTTGAACACAAGGTTAGCAACTGCCAGTTACCAAAGAATCTAGGGCTGAGTCTCTATGACAAGCCCTAGCAGATGGCCTTCTCCAGGGAAGCAAGTGCATGGATAGCACAGAGGGCCTGACCTGCAGATTCTCCTGTGAGCTAACTTCATGTAACTATGCATTTTCATCCAAAAACTATCCCTTCAGCACCTACTGCGGACACATTTCTCTATTAGAAAACTTACTACGCTTGTTTGAGAACCTGCCTGCATTTCAGAAACTGTCTTTCACCAATTAATTACACTATATTGAGGAAAAATATACACAAACTATGTGTCTTTTTTTTTTTTTTTTTTTTTTTTTTTGTCTTTTTTGAGACAGGGTCTCACTATGCAGTTCAGGCTGGCCTTAAGCTCACTTTGTAGCTCAGGCTGGTCTCGAACTCACAACAATCCTCCTGCCTCAGCCTCCCTAGTGCTGGGATTACAGGCATGCGCCACCACACCCGGCTACAAACTATGTGTCTTTATTAGCACAGATTTGCAAAGCAAAACGCTAAATATAGTCTGTTCATCAGGTAATTACAAAGGCTGCATTATTTAATGTACAATTGACTGGCAGTGTGTGAGGAGATGTGCCATAAGTGATAATTAGTGTTAGTTTACACACTGAACCACCCCAACTACAATTAATCAGGAGGAAATGGAATATGTGTATCAGACAGAGAAAGTCAGGTCCTGACAGTAACCAATCAGTAACTGAAAGGACTGATAAAGGAAAGTACTATTCTAAAACTCCCTTTAACATAAGACATACTATAAATGACTTATAATTGCTAATACCTCTCAGTGGACAAAGACTAAATGAAAGGAATCATCAACAAAAGGGATGCATCAAATAGAAAATGTACTGTAATATACATTGGTCGACACTTTATTTAAAATATTAAAAGGCTATTGAAATTTATAGCATCCAGAAAGTCCCCTCAGTCATCCCGTGGCTACACAACTGAGGCAGGCATATTAAGAAGTGTCACCTGCAAAGGTCCCCCTTTTGCTATCTCAAGTAATCACTTGGACATTCTGCAGGAAGCCCAAAGGCTTTCGAGCTATAGCACTTATGTTACAAGTGCTTCCATGATCAACTGGGAATCTGTTACTGCCAGAAAAATAAAGCATGTGGCTCAGAGGTCAATGATATATATTTTCTGTGTCACAGAGAGATCCTAGCAAAGTCAATTGACTATTTTAAATAGAATATGTGTCAATTGAATTGTTCTCTCCCAAGAAAGCCTTGTGCTTCATTAAGTACCTGCCATCTGTTTACCACTTTGCCTAAAAACTGTTTAATTGCGCCAACCAAGTAATGAATTTCCATTGACAACTGAATATATTACTCAACTTGAGATGATTTTGGAGTGTGATTGGTGAAGACAACTATTACTCTTGATAAAAACACATGAAACAATACATAAGTAGAATTACAGTTTCTGAAAATAAAACAACAAAACAAGTCAGAAATTTTTTTGATGCTTTTACAGAAAAGGCTCCTGTTGACATGAACCCAATATATAAAATGCTTCATGATTTTACTGCAGTTTTTTGAAATGTCTGTATTATAATTTTGGTCCAGGTATCTCAGTTTAAGGGAACAACTATAGGACACCAAATGATTTTTTCAGAAATAACAGTGCAGTTGTTGATACATTGTGTCAACTTGAAAAGTCTAGAGCTTATTTAACTGACTCAGCAGGGAGCTATGGTTCTCTGTAAATATCCTCAGGATACTGTGTGAGTTCTACACCCCTACTTCAGGGTAGCCAGTGTGTAATAAAGAAAGGAGAGAGGCAGCTGCTATTGCTCCTCTCTTCCCTCTTTGCTGTTCTCTGCCTCCATGAACTGCTGCCCTCTGCCATATGCCGCTCTGCTTTAGAGCCTGCTGAGTGTGGACTGAAACCTCCACATGTGAAGTAAATAAATCTTTCCTTCCTTAATTTTGGGAGTGGGTGTTTTGTCCCAGCAGTGACAGAAAGGTAACAGAGACAAATAGGAACACAGAACAAATTAATAATACAGCAAATCTTAGGCAGATGACAACCCTGAAAGCCACTTCAAAGTGATATGAATGACTCTTTAGATATCAGAAGCAAATCTGAAAGGTCCTTTGACTCCTTGTCTTTATCTCATTTTAGTAATTTGTTCACAAAAACCATCCAATGTGTGAAGATCAAATTTGTTTTGTGAAATCAAAGCTCTCACCAAAATATTTTTAGTGAAAATTCCTTCCATTAGCTGAGTCACTATAAAAAATCACAGCTGCCTAATTATTTTATACCTGGCGGTATCTCTGGGTTTGCCATCTGACTGAGTGTTCTACCTCCTCCACCCGCCATCACCTATTGAACTCAGTTTCTATTTTGAAAAGCAGAATCCAAAATCATTTTCTTTTACCCAGATCAGAAATGATACACTGAGGTAAATTGATGATCTATGTCATTCAGGATGGAGCTTTGAAATGAAACAATAGGATTGATTACATTCACTTCTTCATTTCAATGACTTTATTTTGCGATTGCAAGGATGAAAACTGCAAAATCAGGTATCTAGTCAGACAAATTTAAGGTGAGATGTTTGCTTTTCAAATTTCCTAACTCTAAATCTAACTCTTATACCAGCAAAGGTAATGCTTCTTTTTCGCAAGAAAATATAAGCATAAACAAAAATGCACAGAGATTGAGAATCTATGTTTCTCTTTTTAAGAATGCTTTGACATCCTACCTTTCTACAATGTGGGGTTAATGAGAGTCACATGAAGAGATTGTTTGCACACATAGTATATCTTCCTTGTGAGCAGAGTTCTATTCCATTTGAAGAATCTCATATGATTGGGTAAATAAAATAGCGACCTACAGGCTAATGTAGGTGATTCAGTCTAGAGATGGGGGCTCCCATGACAATTCATTCCTGAAGCACTCTCCCTATCCTTAGGGTTCTGTTTGCAACAACCTAGACCAAATCACTTAAAAAATGGCCTCATTAGGGTGCTGAGAAATTGAGCACATCTTCTGAAATCCTATTAAAGATCGTGGTCCCTTGACAACTGTTCTTCCTCTTCCTCTAAGGACACATGTATCATTATTTCTTTCAATCTTCTAGAAAAACAAAGATGCAGATGTGAGAAAAACTATGAATCTATTTTTAAGACGAGGAATTAAGTTTAGTACAATATTAACTTGACATTGGGATGGAGGAAATCTAAATTAAAAAAAATAAAATAAATAAATATGCCTTAAAATTATATCAGTTAGGCACCAGGGAGATGGCTCAGTAGAATAAGCTCTCCCCTGGCAAGTGCAAGGGCCTGAGTTCAATCCCCAGTTCTGCCAAAAAAAAAAAAAAAAAAAAAAAAAAAAAAAAAAAAAAAAAAAAAAAAAAAAAAAAAAAAAAAAAAAAAAAAAAAAAAAAAAAAAAAAAAAAAAAAAATATATATATATATATATATATATATATATATATATATATATATATATATATATTAGTTAAATTGTCTGGCAAAAAGGCCATAAGCAAAGCTAAAAAAGTTAAAAGACACATTGTTCAGTGGAGTAAATATTTATGACACATATGATAAATATTTCCCGTTCTTCATTTACAGAGTATATTTTAAAAGTAGAATAAGAAACAATATGAAATTGGTAAAGTGTGTTCATAGGAATGTTTTAAAGGAAGAAATACAGCTTGTTGGTGATGACTGAAAGAATAGCTACCTTACTACTAAGCAAGGAAGCAAAGATTAAAATCATAAGATACTTTCAGTTTTTGAATCAAATTTAGCAAACATTGTGTCACAACATTGTCAAGTATATCGAGAATTAGAGTCATTAGATCTTCTTGATTTGGAGAAGAGGGACAGGCTTGCCAAAGCATCCAGGATACAAGAATAAATGTGTGATCACTTCTATTTTGCTATAGGAAGAAAATTAAGTATTCATCCCCCAAATAAAAGCATTTGCTATCATAAAGACAATAATCCTTTGGCACGCTTGTGCTTCTGTTTACAATTTGGTTCTCATACAAAGGAGATGAGCTAAACTTGGCTTCCATTCGCACCCTCTGCATCTTATGACAGACAGGACCACCCAGTCTTCCTCAACAGAGCATGAAAGCAGTAATCTCCCCGGAAATTGTAAAACAAATTAATTTACTAAGTTGAAATAACACTGATTATGCATCCACATAACTCCAACATGTTGCTTTCAAATCATAGCATTGTCTGCTATGCATAATAATGTATTAAACTAATTCTTATTGCTCTTATTTTTCCTGTATTTTAGGGAAGGGTCTACAGGGTATGCAGGGTCCCACTACTAGACCAGACTCTTAGTGATCTGCCTGTTCACAGTCTCCCAAGAGCTGGGATTATAGGTGTGCACCACCATCCCCAGTCTCAATCTCTGTCTCGGGGGGGGCTGGCATGGAAGGCCCAGGAATTGAACCACTCACCCCTCTACCTGCTTTTAGATGCTTTAGTTCACTGAGCTATTTGGCCAGCTCTGATTTTTATTGTTCTAAAACTTATTGTTTCTTAAACTGATTTGCTGGTAGTATGGCAACATTATTTTTCAAATTTTATTCACATTGACTTTATTTTGTACAAACTACGAACATATTTAAAATATTTGTATTTTCTAAATTTACTTTTATGATTTATCTGTCCTTGGTGGTATGTTTAGCACCTTCAAGGTTAGTTATGCTACGCATCTTATTAAAAGCTGTATTGTTCCGTCTTTCAGATTAGTGCTTAAAATATTAAGCATCTTGATTTGCAAAACAGTGCTTCCAGGAGCAGCCATTAATAGCTCCATTCTATGAAAGTAAATTATAGCAAATAAAATTTTTAACAATATACCCTGATTTATTTTTTATTCTGAACAATGCCCAGAATACTAAACTTAGGTAATTCTACCTGATCATCATTTTTACATACTTTGCTTATAACATAAATTACAAATATTATCAATTATTTTTAAAAACATAACTATATATTTGTAATGTATACATAACAATAAGGAAATAATTATGATAGCTATGTAAGATTTACAGAGAATATTCCTCAAGCAGTTAGGCTTTAGTTTTAAGCTACTTTATAGTTCTTTCAGTTAGATTAACTTTATTGCATTTGCATCTTTTTAAATATTTAATCTTCTCTATTCTGATTGTCAAATAATGTCAACTATAACAGGAATATTAAAAGACATTAAATATAGGAATGCCAAGGGAAAAGTTGGGACTACTAAAAACTATGAAGTTTCTGTAGCAAATAATTGTTATCAGATGAAAACCCTGTGGTAGGTATATTCCATTAATAAATACTTTTTAAACACAATTCAAGTGACAAAGCACAACAAAGTTATCATAGTCAAGACAAACATTAAAAGAAAACTTATAATTACAACAGAGAATTAGTATAAGGAGAAATTAGAACTAAAAAGAAAGCCTCAATTGATATAACAGTATATATACATATATGTGTATACATATATACATATAAATGTTAAAATAGTAGGTATGTTAAGTAATTGCAAAATGTTTAATAGATTTTTGTATTAGGCTGAAATTTTAAATGGTGGATCATTTGAATGGGAGAGATTTTTTAAAACCCCTCAGTGTTCAGGTTATTGGGATGGGTACTGATGTCTACTTTGAGTATAATTTATAGGAAGTTTCGGGGGCAAAATAAGAGCATAATGTTTTGCAAAAATTACATTTTTTCCTGGAAGGAACTGCCTGCAATGTCAGGACCAAATGAAGTATGCCTACTGAGGTACTTATTCCCATTGAAAGGAAGCCAAATGCTTTCAATAGGTACAGAAGAAAGTTGGAGACTTACAAAAAAATCTGAAAAGCTCACTCCCCCGTAAGCTAAGGGTACAAAGTGTCATCCTCTCATTTGAGAAGAGTTCCAGGATGCCTGCATAGGAAAGGCCACATAAGAACTGGTTCCTCGGTATTTATTCATCAGCTGTCCCTACACTGATCCAGACATGATCCTGTCTACCCATCCCACTAATAACAGACCTTAACATCATTCATATGATATTTGCTTGTTACACATGCAAAATGCAAAAAGTGTAAGGTCAGGGAAGCATCCTCCAAGATATCAAAGGAAGGCCTAAAATGTCAGGAAAGGAGTGCAGTGATTAATACAAACTGTGTCAAAGTGCCTGGTCTAAGAGCTACCTAAGAGATTAGGCAAATCACTCCTCGGCATGTATCCAGGAGTGTCATAGATGTGTGAGCTTGTAGTCTTTGATGCCATCCTCTCTGCCATTGTTTTCCTTCTTGGATTTCAAGCTTTCATAAACTAAGCATTGCTATGCCCTGTCTTTTATCTGCAGCCAGATCACCATGGAATGAATTTCTGGAAACCATAGCCCAAGTAAAATCTCCCTCTTTTTTAATTATTTGGTTGTTACAGGGTCTCTCTACACAGCTCAGACTCATGGTGATCCTCTGGCTCTCAACCTCAGCAGTGCTGGGATTACACACATGCTCCACTATGCCCGGACTCTGTGATCAGCTCAGCTTGCCCTAGGGGAGAGACATGTGCTGCATATGATGCCAAGAATCATCCTGTGGTCCCTGCGCTTGCTTAAGCAGGTGTTTTAGTCCACTGAGCTATCTCGCTGGTCTCTGCCTCTCCTCTTTTAAGTTGTGGGTGTCAGGTATTGTGACTCAGCAATAGGAATGTGATGGGCACACAAAATTATATGCAGTGTGGCCTTTTGACAGGGGAATAGGAGCAACTTTAAATCCAAGTCAAGTCTGACATGCAGAAGTGGGCTATTTGTCTCTATTATATCTCATCAGAAAATGATGAAAAGAGACGACAGTGAATTTGAGCAAAGTCACTGAACCACATGACCACGCTCCTTTGTGCTTCTCAACAGTCACACTGGCAGGTTTGGACTTGGTTAAAATTCATGGATCCATGCCAACATGTGGAGGGAAAGGAGGACATCACTGAGCTAGGGGATTTGATTCTCTTGAGGAGTAGGAGATGAAGTGTTATTCTGGGAGGTAATTATCACTCCTTTATGTAAAAACAAGATGTGAAGAGAACACATCCCTCAGATATATCATTTATATCAGACTAGTGAGGCCTATTGAAATTTTGGTCTCAAATCTGAGTACAGGCTGTAGAGAAGAAAGTTATAATGCCTTTGGCTCTGGTATTTAGATAAAAAAGAGCAAAAAAAGCGGGGGGAGAAAAAAATAAAAGAAAGAGGAGGGATGTAGGAAGAGGAAAGAAAAATTGTATATTTGTTTGTTGATTTATATTAGTTCTTTGTTCTGGGATTCTTCTTTAACTGAAAGAAGGAAGACAGGGATAATCTTTCCATATGAGCAGCCTCTGAATAGAAATATCTTCTCTGATTCTTTATGAGGATTTACAGAAAAGCCTATGAAACACATTAATGTAAAACATTCCTACAAAACAATGCACTGGGCTGCAGTCCTCTATCCAGCCACGCCTTTCATGTTTCCAGTGAGAATATATGCTCTACTACAAAATGGAGAGTGCTTTCCTCTAGCTAAAGTAGAAATGTATGTGGAAGCATAGCAAAAAAGGTTTTTTCATGGAGTAGGGGTGTTAGACAAAGTCTGATGGCTGTCATCTCAGAAGGCTTTTTGTTTTTGTTGGTCCCCCTCAGTAGGTGCCAACTTAGCCCTGGTATATTTTGTAACTCTTAAATGCCCTGGACCAGGCCAAACAGCTCAGCAGATTAAAGTCCCTGGTTAGGCAGATGCAGGAGCTAGGAGTTTGATCTCTGGGGCATGCTGACACTGAGATTGAGACTGGGTATGGTGGTCATGCCTATAATCCCAGCACTTGGAAGGCTGTAAACAGGACGATCACTAGAGAGACTGGTCTATCCAACGAGACCCCGTAGACTTTACAGACTATGTAGACACTGTTCTAAAATACAAGAAAAGAAAAAAAAAGCCCTGGCCTAGAGCTCTGTTCTTTACACCTGTTGCATTATGTAGGTCATCCATTTTGCAGTCCACAGTGCCATCCCTATGCCCTTGGCCACTGAGTACACAGGGAAGGTGTTTCGGTTTTTGTCAAAGGCAAAGATAACAGTGAAGGATTCTTTGATCATTGAATTATTAATTTAATATCACTGAAATATTTACAATCTGGCCTTCAGGTACCAGGCTACTGTGAAATTTTGTTGCGTCTTTGAAGTATTACAACCATGAGAAATTTCAGGTCAGCAGGCAAAATCAAGCCTAATTTCTAATGTAAAATTTTTCTAATTGTTAGAAAGTGTCACTCTTCCCCTCAAAGATTCTGCCAAAATTTTCCAAAAGGTCTTGTCACTTATACTCCTTGTCCTACAAAGTTTATCTTTGTTGAAGGGATCTTGTCCACTTATTAATGTATACAGAAATAGACTGATCTGTATTCTAGAAGTTGTTGGACACCATTGAAGTTTAAGCAATAAAAAAAAGATTTTCAATGTATAAAAGAATTTTAAAAAGATTTATTTATATTTTAGTGTTATAGAGAAGGGTCTACCAGGTGTCCAGGCTCTAGATTGGACTAGTAGTGATCCTCCTGTTTACAGCCTCCCAAGAGCTGAGATTATGGGCTTGCACCACCATGCCCAGTCTCAATTGCCTTCTCAGCATCCCCCAGGGATGGGGTCAGCATGGCAGGCTCAAGGATTGAATCCCTGGCCCCTGCACCTGCTTGCCCGTGTAAGGGATTTTCAAATTTTAACACTAGAACAGAGAACATTCTGTAAAAATCTATTGGAATAATCCTCAGCCAGGTGTTTTCAGCGTTCAGTTCAGGGATATAGATGTTTGTGTATGTCAAGATTATCCTGAAGGGCCATCCAAATAGCTCAGCAGACTAAAATGCTTGCTAGCAGGTGCAGGGCCTAGGGGGTTTGATTCCCAGGCCTGCTGTGTGGACCCTGCCTCTGGAGTGCGCTGAGACAGCAATTGAGACTGTGTGGGGTGGCATGGGGCCTATAATCCCAGCTCTTGGGAGTTGGGAGGCTGTAAACAGGGGAACTACTATGAGTCTAATCTAGTAGTGAGACCCTGAACACCCTGTAGACCCTTTCCTACAAAAAAAAAAAAAAAGAAAAAAAGAAAAAAAAAAAGAATGAATATGAAACACCACAAGCAGGGCAAGGTGCCTGTTATTGATAGGAAGTTAAGGAAACAGAGAAATGGTGTAACAAAAGTAAAGATGGCTTAGAGGAGGGTAGAATCACTGAAGGGTTAAGATATAGGCTGAGAGACAGTATGCCTGATGGGATTTGGGGACAAGAGGATAAAATGCTTTCTCTTTAGCATATTGAAATTTAAATCAAATAACATTAAGGAAAAATGTCCATTGGTAGAGGAACTACATTTCTTTTAATCCTCCAAGTGAGTATATTCTATACTGAAATGAACAATTGAACCTACTGTGCATAACAGCAATTGAAGCAAACTTGAGCTGTCCCAGGGGCTTAGAGATCACTACCATACACAGTTATTAGATAGTATTTGATAGGTGACATCATGAGAAATATGAAACAGTTTTGATGAAAGGAAAAAGTTTAAAGCACTACAGAAAAAGGTGACAATATACATCATATAATTGACAAATATTGTGCATGGTTACCTTTTTAACATGATCATTACAGTTAAATCATATTACCCCTTCCTTTGAACATAACTATTTTACCATTGTTGCAAAGTAAAAAGCAGTTCTGGTATCCTCTTTTGTGGACATCATTAGTTGTGGTGTCCTGGTCACATAATGTCCTCAGTCAACTCAAAACATGTCTCCTCCATGGTCACCTTAATATTGGGAAAGAGCCGCAAGTCTCCCAGAACCAGATATGGTGAAAGGGATAGAGGAGAACACAACAGAATGTTTCTATGACACTGTCTTTCTCTGGAATGGCATTTAGCAGCGATACCCACAGAAGTTTTGATCGTTTCTCATAAAGATTCTCAGGAAAGAGGGGTTCTAGTGGGGAGTATTTTGTGTGAAGGGGTTAGTGACAATGCGCCTCTTACAGTAGTATATTATATTATATTAAATTTACATATACACTATAGCTGTTAGTCACACTATATTTGTATTTATTACAGTTTAGATCTAATATTTCTCCAAACATTCATTTAGAATTTGGACCTCCAGAAGGTGACTGTGTTATGGGACAATATGCTCATATAGTAGATTAATTCCAATGAGTTTATAACCACATCTGTTCTCAGAGGGTGAGGCTTGATGGAAGATGACTCCCTAGAGATAAGCCGGAAGGGTAAAGTTTGGCCCCAGCTCTAGCATTTCCTTTCCGTCTCTCTCTATGTCCTGGCCATCCTGCATGGAAGAGTTTCTCTCTTTCGTGTCTGTCTCCTGCACCATTTCAGCTTGGAGGCCATCAGTGCAGCAACTGCTTTAAACCAGGAGCCAAAATGAACTCTTTCAGGTTTCAGTGTCACAGTACTATACTTTCAGGTATTGTGTCGTTGACAGTAAAGTGACTAACACAGCATTTTATTTGTTTTTCCATAAGGTAATTATTATACTGTTCAAAAATTTTCTTATATCATCTACTTTATAACTTCTGCTTCAAGGGTAGCCAGAAGGATTCCCTGCTCTGCACTGATGAAATATGTCTGATGGGCCTCTTATTTTTTAAATTATATAATTCTATGTTTTACAGGAAGTGACAATAAACCATGTGCTTTATGTTTTGGGAGGGACATTCAATGTGGATAATGTATTCTGATTACATTCAGGCCCTCTCTTACTCACCCTTACACCTGTCCTCCTCTTGCCCTGACCTTTTAACAGTTTCTATTCTAATTTTTTGCCTTTTCTGGATTAAAAATATTCAGTAGAATATGGCATTTTTTTTCTTCATCTGGCTTATTTTATTCAGTATGGTAATATTTTCATCCTCCATTTTTCTGAAAATGAAATACTTTCATTTTATGGCTGAAATATAAATATATGAAACATATATGAAATATATGTGAAATATACTTTATGTGAAATATATGTGAAATATATACATAATTTTCATTAGCCATTCATCTGTCAAAGAACACTGAAGTTGGTTCCATATCTGGAATATTATATACAGAGATGTATCTTAAAACCCAAATATAACTAACTCTTAGACACAGAAATGGCCTTTTCATTTCAATTGTTTTTGAGTAATAGATGTGAACTTGGAAATATTAGACTCCTATCATAAAAGTTTCTAGAAGCCCTTATGTAAGTTTTAAATTTTTAATTCTTGATAACATGAAACCGCCTAAATTTAGATGTCTCCCTGCTCTTGTTCACAGAGCTGTTGCTCTTTCAGAGGAGTGCTCATTTCAGAAAATGTGAGACAGATCTGGGCATGGTGGCACACATCTGTAATCCCAATATTCGGGAGGCTGAGTCAAGAGAATAGTTGCATCTTAGGGACCATCCTGGGCTACAAAATGAGCTCACGACCAGCCTCAACTTCATAGCAAGATCTTGTCTTAAATAAAAAGACAACAGGAAAACAATATGAAAAAACTATTTTTACAGCTTACTTAAATCTTTTCTCCAAATCTGCTATCCTCATACTGTAAAGAAAGATTTAACTTTTCTCAATATAGATTCTTTTGTTCAAAATACAACATTGTGAAGTATTTGTTAAAAGGGCAGGCCAAATAGCTCAGCAGATTAAAGCGCCTGCAAGCAGGCAAAGGGACTGGGAGTTCCATCCCGGGGGTCTGCTGTGCACCATCCCCGGGTTGCACTGAGTCTGAGATAGAGACTGGGCATTGTGGGGCCTGCTTGAAATCCCAGCACTTCAGAGAATCACTATGAGTTTGATCTACTAATGAGACACTGAACGCTCTGTAGACCCTTCCCTAAAATGAAAAAAAAAAAAAATTGCTCAAATACTTCATTGTTCAGTACTCAGCTCTTTCCTCTCTTTCCAATCCTAGAAGGCATGGGAGTGTACCATCATGCCTTCTAGGATTAGAAGCAAGATTTTCTTCGTGGAAGTAAGATTTTGGAAAGAAACAGAGAGATTACAGCTCATTGGATTCTTGCATCCCTCCTGGTGATATCCCTCCTGTTGTCACAGTATTGGCTGTGGACATATTATGGATAAAATCATATAATACTAAAACTGTGAACTATTCTCTCAGTTTGAGTGAAGCCTAGTGGCCAACCCTGCTAGCTCACATCCAACTCTTCTGTAGTATTTCATTCTGCAGAATTTGTTATCTGTCCCAGTGCCTCTGGGAATGCTTTAGCCTTACTTACCACGCTGAGCTATATCAAGATTCGATGGGTTACACCTTGCACCTTTTTCTCCTATCTCATTATGACACAGAACTTGTGGTCATTGCTGAATATGTCATGTGTCCTGCAGGACTGAGAGGAGACTGGTGGGAACCTGCCATGCTGCAGTCTACTTTTGCAGCTACAAATTCAGATTTACTTAGATGAAACCATCTGTTTTGGTAGAAAGCACTCTGAAAAATTCTCCAAATTTTTGAACAAGGATATAGTTTAGAAAGAAAGAAAAAGGCCGGGTGTGGTGGTGCATGCCTGTAATCCCAGCACTGGGAGGCTGAGGCAGGAGGATTGCTGTGAGTTCAAGACCAGCCTGAGCTACAAAGTGAGCTTAAGGTCAGCCTGAACTGCATAGTGAGACCCTGTCTCAAAAAGACAAAAAAAAAAAAAAAAATGAAAGAAAGAAAGGAAGGAAGAAAAAGAAAGAGAAGAGAAGAGAAGAGAAGAGAAGAGAAGAGAAGAGAAGAGAAGAGAAGAGAAGAGAAGAGAAGAGAAGAGAAGAGAAGAGAAGAGAATGGAAAAGAAAACTCTGTGTTTAATTTGCTTCATCATTCAGAAACATGGAAGCAAAGGTAGGCAAGAGAAGAAAAATCATCTTCCGGAAATGTCTCCATCTTCTTATAATTCACCCAAAAGGCAATTAAGTTTTTTTTTTTCCCACTTTCTATATGTCTTTTCATTATTGAAGTGATTTTTCTCTCTGCATACTTCTGTTCATTGTTATTCATGTAGTTTCTATTGTATTCAGGATTTTCCTAACATCCCTATAAACTATAATTTAAAACTCACAAGGACCTATCAATTTAAATATAAAGGAATTACGGAGGCACTGGCATAGCCAGAATGAGGAGCCATCATGTCCAGCTCAAATCTGAACATAATTACTGGTTTATGCTTTTGTCTAGATGGAGGGGAAAACCTGTAAAAATAACATCACTTACAAGTAGAAGGGTAATTGATTTAATATGTTCAAAATATTCCTCGGGCTCCTTCATTGTTGGTGTATGAAGCTGAGTGGGAAAGGCCTGGGAGCGTTGTATAAGTCCTGGACATGACGACAGAAGTAGTAAGGTGTACGTTAGAAGTGTCACTAACACAAGCAGTAAGAGTCTGCAAAAATAACATGAAGATATTGTTCTTGGGTTTATAATTTACATGATCATGACTGTATCATCTGTTGCACTGAACTTTCAAACTAGGCCTATGATGTCGAAAGCTTCTCCTTATCATTATCCGTAAACTATTATAAATCTAATTTTTAATCTTATGTCCAAATCTCTTAAGTGATCTCTCCTGCTTCGATATTTTTAAATGATTTGCCTATGGTCTATATTATGAAATAGGCCCAAGGAGCCTATAGAAATAGTTTCATTAGTTTTTGATTTCTTTCCACCATCTAGATTTATCTATTTCTCCTCTCCATCCTATTGAATTTTATGAAAATGTGAAGTTGAATTATTGGTATTTTAATACATAATTCATTCTCTTATATTTATGGCTTTTATACAAAATGATCTTTCTACTTGACTGACATCCTCATGAATTATCTTGGCTTCATCTCTACCTTCATTATATGCAGGAATTTGCCTCTTTGACAAATACCTTTTATTCTTTAGGCGTCTGTCCTTCTGAAAAGCCATTCTGCACATCTAGAAACACTATGTGCTGCTAGCTTTGGAGAATTGAAATAGGAGCTACTACTAATCTCACTCACACAACACACAAAACCGAAGTCCATAGTGACAAGAGACATATGCTATCATAATGTCTGTAAGAATAATATTATGTATGCACCTTCTATGATACCAAAACATTATGAAAACAGTTTGCAATGTATTAATTTATCAAATCCATCTTGTCAAGGTATCTTAAAACTGTCTCACTGATATTTGTACTTCAATAAAATAAAAATTAAAAAAAAAAGTCCATAGTGGCCTAGAAGAGTACACTACAAGATTTTAGTGTGAAATTGACACAGTAGGTGTAGTAGTAACTCAGAAACCTATAAACACAACATATCATATTTATTTTGTCTGTTTTAGCCTTATGAAAAGCTGGATGGTCAGCTTGTCACAATGAAGAGCAAATTCAGTGTTCAGCTTTACATACCATATAATATACAACATTTAAATATGTTATTCAATATTTAAATAGACTAATACACGGCATAATTAGGTCACATGTGCAACTAATTAGATTATATCATATTCATGTGTATAATGGTATCCATGTGGGGGTAAATTTCTTGTAAGAGACAGCTTCATTGATCTAAAAGATGTGTCCTATACTAAAGCTCCAAGGAGATAAGAAGCAAAGTGCCTCTGTAGCATGAAGAAGGAGGATTACATTTGCATATACCACCATCAGCAAATGACACCATTGCAAAGCTGTGAAAACTGCAGACCTTTGCAACTCAAGCTTTGATTAATGGTTTAATTAAAATGGGATTATTATAAATTCATTGGTAAAATAAAGAATGTTAGTGAAAGCAGAAAATGTTCTGGTAATCTGCTCTTCCAGCGCTCATTACAGAAGACATTGATAACAGGATAGCAGCAAGTGACTGAAGCACTCGAAAATCTATTGAATTTTCAGGAAATGTTTCCAAGGTTTTCAAGAAGAAGTCAAAAAATTATAGAAATTTTTATAGCAACAACTAAGAATGTATCACACAGCATACTATTTATAAAGGCCCTTGTAGGGGGAAACTTTCAAGTTTTGAAAACAGAAAACGTCATCTTTCTTTCAATAATTGTTTTCTAAATTTATGCACGAAATAAACTTGTAAAAGTCCTATTTTTTTTTTTTTGGATCTGTAAACAGAAGGGCCAGAGCTTTTTCTGTGACTTAAATAATGAATGCATGGGATGACAAACATATAAGTGTGGGTGCTATTTTCACCCCACATTCATTATTTATCTTTATTTCCCCTTCATCTCATTCTTTCAACATTAGTTCTCCTTTTGTAGTCCATGAATTTTTGCAGATCACCTTAAGATGAAAAGGGGTATGTAGATATGTGGGAATAGAGCTGTTTTTAATGCACAGCTGTGCTTATAAATCTTGCTTATGTCAAGTTAATGTTGCATTATTTTTGATTACACTAACAAAAATTCCAGGACACTTATAATTAAACTATTCTTTGTAATTAAAGAAAAAAAGAGAGTTTGAATTGTGCCAAATAAAAAGAAACTAGTAGAGGCCACATTTATTGCCTAAACTCCTTTTAAGACAAAAGCATTGGTAAACACCTGAATGATTACTAATAGGGACTGTACAAGCTAAATTATTTCAGCAATAATGTAGTTTTTTGATCCAACTTGTCTCCCAGTAGCTAGAACCTGATACAAACTGAAGATTCTCTTTTGATATTTATTTCTAGCGTATAGTTATTACTAAGTAAGATGCCTTAACATTAACATTAGCATAAGTAAGTGTTTAAGATAAATTCTAATTTTAAGTTAATCTGAAATATACTTTTACATCTGCAATAAATAAATTTATGGTCCCCTTACACAAAAACTTTTCTTAATAGTTTATGAATGGTTATATGTATTCTGCAGAAAATGCAATATATAATATTGATACAATGTAAATAAAGTATGATATGCAAGCATCTATGAAAACAATACTTTGATACTAACACTGTTTTATGTCCACTTAACTATGTCTATGTGTCTAATTAGATGTATTAAACATAATTAAATTTTGCTTCATATCACTCATGTGTTTTTAAGCTATATCTACTTCCCCCTTTTATCTTAATTTTGCTCTAATACTTTTGGAAGATTGGAGAATTCAGGAGCCTATACAGGAGAAGGAGAAATAAAATATCTGACAGGTAATAAAATCTACAGACAATCCAGACAGTCTGAAAACATCTTTGGTTAGTGGGTGTATTGTATAAATCATGCTGTTGGTATTCAAGAGAAAAAACAAGTAAATATGATAGGTTGTCGTAAAAACCTAATTATTGGCATAATGAGCCCTACTGTCAATCCCATGATTATTATGTAGGTATACTTAGGATACGTTAACTGAGACCTATCTTTGTTTTAGGATACATCTCTAAGTATTTCCCTAGATTCATGGATGACATACCACCAATCAAATATCCCTTTGCCCAGACTTTTCAGGATGCTCTCCAAGAGTCTATTTTTCTATTAAATTATGCAGAAAGTCAACTGTGGAGAGGATGCTATAAGGGCTAAAAAAACTAAGTTGTGTTACATGTGTGTACTAACTTCAAACAGTGAATGCAACTATGTACTTCAAACATGCATGAATGAAAATAAAACTTTAGAGAAAACAAATTCAGTGTAACAGTTTTTACTCCTTAAAAAATAAAGTCCAAAAATCAAAAAAGTAAAAATATTGTAGTTTAATTTTATTACTTTTTATAATATGCATCATTAATAAAATAGAAAACATATTTTTATAACTTATCAATATGGAATTTTAGATAAAATTTACACAAGGTTTTGAAAACTAAAATATTAGAATCTGGACAATCTGTGGAGAACAAAGGCAATTTCGTAATTGTTTATTCTCTACATATGTGATTGTAGGGGTAGCAAATAGGGTCAGACTAAATATCCATATTTTTGATGACATTAATGCTGCCATTTTCTGATGGGATAAATTGCAAAATGATGAGCCCAAAGTTGCACAATGACAGAGCTCAGATGAGTATTATGCACTTCACATAATATTTTTAAACAAGTGTTGCTTGTGCTGTGTGCTAGAAATATCCAGAAAAATAAAATTCTGCTGTGAAACAAATATAGCACAAAACAAAAGGGTAAAACTTCTTTCTTTGTTTAAGATGGTTCTCTGGAAAATTTGTTCTTAGCAATCTTCCTTGTTTGAGGTAATGAACAGTTGAAGCTACCATATTAGTAACATTAGAAAGGAGAGCTTCATGTGTTAATGGACATAAGATCATATTTCAGAGAAATTATGATAGATGACAGATAGATTAGGTAGCAAGATATAGATAGAGAGATAGATAGGTGATAGATAGATAGAAAGATGGATAGATGATAGATAGATAGATAGATGATAGATACATGATAGATAGATA
>PVKA01005543.1:0-89685 GCA_004027165.1 Ctenomys sociabilis
CATGTTTTCCAGCACCATTTGTTAAAGAGGCTATCTTTCTCCCAGTGGGCTTGTGTAGCCCCTTTGTCGAAGATAAGATGGCTGAGTGTTTTCGTAGATGCGTCTGCATATTCTAATCTATTCCACTGATCCTCAGGTCTATTTTGATGCCAATACCATGTTGATTTTATCACAGTGGCTTTGTAGTATAATTTCAAATTAGGAATTGTGATGCCTCCTGCTTTTTCTTGATTGGCCAAGATTGCCTTTGCTATTCTAGGTCGTTTGTGGTTCCAAATAAATTTTAGGATTGATTTCTCTATATCTGGGAGGTATGTTGGTGGCAATTTGATATTATTATTAGGAAGCACTTTAATCAATTAATTAATTTTCTTTGCAGATCTGGAGATCATACCTGGGGCCTCATGCATGCTATATAAGGGCATGCGTATTGAATAAGCTTAGATGAAACCTGTCATTCTATGCTATTAGTACATACTAATGAAAAAAATTAAGAAAAACATGAAGAGAGGATGATTACACTTTTTTTTTGTCCTCTAGTATTTCACTTTGTCCCACAAAAGAATTGTCCTTGCAATACTGAGCAGGTTTTAGTTTTCTAATGTTACAGATCATAATTATTAGAGGGAGATATATGAAAAATGGGATTTTATGTAATGAGAAAAAATTAAAACTTCCCATTTATGTTTGCTTTCTCAAGCATACTTACACTAAGCAGTGTCTTCTTAAATTGACAGTTTAAATTGAAAATTCTTCTTAAATTGAAAATTTAGTATTCCACTTACATAGTTTTGGATTAAAATATAAGTCCTAGTCATTAACTACAGCGATATTGTTCTGTAGCTTTGTGAAATGGATTCCGGGACCCCTGGAAGTGTCAAAATTTGAGGAGGGCAAATGTTAGACAGCATAGTATTTACATATGACCTACACACTACCCTCATGTACTTCAGATTATCTGTGGATGACTTACAATACATAAAACAATATAAATGTTGTGAGAACAGTTCTTACATTTTATTTCATAGGAAATAAGGACTAGAAAAGGAGAAATACATATGTCTTATATAAACCTGGTTGAATTTATGGATGCAGAAACCTTGGATCCTGCCTGTATTTTCAACTTTAAGGAAAATGAGATGAAAGTCTAAACCTCATCCTTGCCTGACACGATCACAATAAGAAATGCACCATTAGATACCATCCTGACTTGAGATGAACACTCTTGTGATTTGAATTTCCCAGAGCTGTCTGTGACTCCTTCACATTCCTGGGCTCCAAGAGGTGAAGGTGTTTCTTCAGCCACACTCTTCTGTCACTCTGCATGGCTTTGTCCGAAGCCCAGAGCAATGGGGACCAAATTACTATGGATGGAATCTCTGATACCATGAAACAAAAGAAATCCTGCTTTCTTTTAAATTGATTTTCTTGAACGTTTTATTACAGTGATGCAAAACTGTGTAACATATTAGAAGAGAAAAGGTTTATTTTCTTATAGTTTTAAAGTTCATGGTATGTTGGCACTGTTTCTTTTAGCCTGGTACTAAGGCAGTGTATCCTGGTGAAAGTACATGGCAGAGAAAGCTGTTCACTTCATCATAACTTGGAAGTGATAAAGAGGAGGCCACGGTCCCACAATCCCATTAGAAGGGGTACATCTCCAGTGACCTAAGCCCTCCCACTGGACCCTACTTCTCAAAGTTTCCATCACCACCCAGGGACACAAAGCTGGGAGCCAGCCCCTTAGCACACTGGGCCTTGGTGGACACTCCAGTTGTAAACCACAGCAGTGGGCTGGCTCTGATACCTTGTACCTGCTATTCCCTCATCCAAGTTTTCAGGAGCCATCAAAGATCAAATTATAATTGCCTTCTACTCAGTTTAAATTTTTAACATTGCATGATTTTTTACTCTCTGTATCAGTTGGAATAAAGAAAGGAAAAACAATACATTCGCCAAATTATAGACTGAAAGTGAGAACAGAGCAAAAGATTCTGTGCATTTTGTCTGCCACAGCATTTAAAAAATTTTATTCATCTTAATGAGAAAAAATTATCTATAAACAGTTTCAAAACAAGTTAGTAGGACAGTTACAATAATTGATAAATTGCATATTATTGTCTTCATAGTAGTTATTCAGAGGATAAGATGCAGACATGATATCTTGTCTAAACAATATTAGTACAAACTTTTTTGATAAAAATGCTCTACAACACTAGCTATTCATGAAATGCAAATTAAAACAACACTGAGATATCATCTCACCCCAGAAAGAATGGATATCATAAAGAAATCAACCAACAACAACTGTTGGAGAGGCTGTGGGGAAAAAGGAACCTTTCTTCACTCCTGGGAAAGCAGACTGGTGGAATCATTATGGAAATCAGTGTGGAGACTCCTCCAAAAAGAGGACTGGAAATTCCAGTCAATTCAGCTATTCCCCCCTTCTGGGAATTTCCCCAAAATAAGTGAAAACATCACATCATAATGATATATGTGTACCTATGTTTATAGCAGTACAATTTGTGATAGCCATGTCTTGGAAACAACCAAAATGCTTGTCATCTGAGGAATAAATGAAAAAGATGTGGTGTATTTATGTAATTGAGTATTACTCAGATATAAAGAAAAATAAACTAAAAGCCTTTATATATAAGTGGATGCAACTTGAAGATATATTCATAAGTGAAATAAAACATTTTTTGATTGAAATAGCAAATATTTGAATTTCTGTCTTACCTCAGTTACTTAGTAGCAATAGAGCAAAGTCCTTTATGGTCCCTATGAAATATTCATGAGAAAACAATTTGATATTAACTTGAAGGCAAGGATAAGTAGGGATGTGTTGAAGCTACACATCATTATCTGGCATGTGGCTAGAACAAAACAGAGGTTGGTTGTCTTCCCCGGCTACAGAATGAAGTAGGAAAATGGCTGTATCTCTCAGAGAAGGTGGAAGAGGGTGGGTGTCAGAGATACTTCCTGAATTCTTTACATGAAAACACATAAATTCAACAGGAGAAGGAAGCTGGGAAGAAAAGTAGAACTAGGTATGGAGGAAAGGAGGAAGGGAGGGAGAAAGAGAGAAGGAAAGAAGAGGAGGAGGAAGAAGAAGAGAATGAAAATGAAGCACATGTTGTTATATGTGTTGTTGATAGAAATGGCAGTGGCAGCAGTAGAGCTTATGGTGCATGAATAAAAACATGCCTTTTCTAAGTGAATCTTAGGGGCTGGGGAGATAGTTCAGTAGAATAAGCACTTGCTTGGCAGGCACAAGGGCCCAAGTTCAATCTCCGGTTCTGCAAAAAAAACCCAAAAAACAAAAAACTGAAAATCAAGGAGGAAACATATACAATTTTACTGACTGACTGATTATCTAGTTCATGGATTATATATTTGCTCCTTGTCCTTCTGTCTCCTTTCTGTGTTGCCTGACACTGGTGACTTGTTAGTTCTCTCACCAGAAAAAGATGGAATTCAAAGCAGTTCAGATATGGCTAGGAACAGGGGAAAGTTCATAATGGAGAAAGCCAACGAGCTTTCTAAACCATCAGCAGAATTAATTTATGACTGCCTTACCCAGTCTCCACTTTCGTAGGTAATTCTAAGTTGGCTGAAGAGCAATTTAAAGGGATGTTACATCATTTAAATACATGTACTACAGATGAAAGTTCTTATTTCTCTAAAGAAGAAAAACAAAATAAGACTGAGTTAAAATATTGGATCACTTTCAGAATTTGTAGTCTTCAGTGAAAGGCAGAAAAGTAACAAAGGTAAGGTAATTAGTTACCTGGGAACAGAAGCTATTAAAAAACATTAAAGTAACTAATATGCAACTTTGCTCAGATAGAAAGAAGTTTGTGTTTGGTACTGTCCCATAAGGAAGGCTGCTCTTACCCATTATTGTTATACAGAATTCGAACTGATCCCTAAGCTGGCTCTGCCCCGCAGAAGTACTTTTTAAATAAATAACTAATTGGGTTTATTTACCTGGTAACAAAAATAACAAAGGAGCCTGAAAATGATGGAATCCTTGCACCAGAATGAACTTGGCATTTTATACACAGTCAGAGAAGGTGCCTATGTCACTGAGCTAACTTCCAGGTCCTGACTGCTTCTTATTTGTAAGAATCTTTTCTTCAATTTATGTCTTGCACTCTGAGTCCCTGGTTTTAAGATAAAGATACACAGTGTATTAACTATTATTATCTTTTTGTTATGAAATTTCACTTCATTTTTCATAAAATAAAGCTAATGATAACTATTAGTTTAAACGATGACATGCAGTTTTAAAATATTCTAAAAAGGAAAACCAACCTGGAAAAAGAACAGAAAAGAGTCACAGACAAAAAAATTAGTGTGTTAACAAAGTCAAACAATGATTAAAAGAGAAAAGGCACTAAAAAGTCATGTATATTGATAAGAAGTAGATCCATGCTCAACTGGGGAGAAAAAAAAGGGTGAATATGGATTTTAGAGAAGAAAGAAAAAATTGGTTTTACCAATAATAATCTTTATTGTAATGACATTTTAATGGCTGTGTGTGTATGAAATCAAAGCTTATCAAATGATATACTTGAATATATACAGAATGTTATAATTCACTTTTGTTTATATGAAATATTAATAGTACAAAAATTAAAAATACAAAACATTTCTTGAGTCAAGTGGTAAGGAGGAATCATTTTAAATGGAATGGGTTACATAGCAGTACATCATAATTTATTGATATAATGGAATTAGAACTTATTTTTCAGCAGGAAAATTTAACTAATGGCGGTAAAACTGAAAACTCTTCCAAGGCAGGAAGTTGTGACAGTGATCCGTTTCACATGACAATTATGTCTGCCTTCTCATGGATCATTGTCATTCCCTCCTTCCTTTTTTAAAAAATTACTCGTACTAGGACTCAAACTCAGGACCTTGCACTTACCAGGCAGGCTCTTATACTGCGGAGCTATATCTTCAGCCCTTCTCATTACTTCCTTGGAGGCTTGTATCTTGAAAACTGTTCCACTGTGGTTGCAGTTATTTCCCACAAATTTAAAGTAAAGCCTCATTCCTGACACTCTCCGTTATCTGAATGCTCAAGTCTATTGCTCACATTATTTCTGATAGACTTAATGTGATACATAAAAAATATTAAAAGTCCAGTAATACTCCATTGTGCAAAAATACTATATCTTCTTTATCTGCTGTTTTCTGCTGGCCCATGGAAAGGAGCATTTAATGCTTAAAACTTATTCCTTCTTCGCAATGCAGCAAACATTGTCAAATTTGTATGATTTTTAGTGTCATTCTGTACCATTTCTAATTTTTATGTTTTTATTATGTATTCTCTTTAAAAATTAAAAATGTCAAATGCCAAGAATGACTCCAAGGTTTGTGCATACAGTACTAGGAACACAAAATTGTATTGAGACAGGAAAGTCCTTAATGATGGTCCTCTAAAGGCAAGACTGGCTCTTCACTCATAGTTACCAAACATACCAGAAATAAGAATCATCTATGAGCCTTCAGAAAAATGCCTGGGGCAATCGCAAAGAGCACAAGAGAAGTTTCTTTTCTTTTCTTTTTTTTTTTTTTTTTTTTTTTTTTTTTTTTTTTTTGTCTTTTTGAGACAGGGTCTCGCTATGCAGTTCAGGCTGGCTTTACGCTCACTTTGTAGCTCAGGCTGGTCTCGAACTCACAACAATCCTCCTGCCTCAGCCTCCCGAGTGCTGGGATTACAGGCATGCACCACCACGCCCGGCTCACAAGAGAAGTTTCTAACGTGTTTTCAGCACAGTGGTACTAGCAAAATATTTCTAAAATATTCCAAAGTTCATTCAGGAAAACTAGTAATGTACACTATTGTTACTTTTACTTTCAAAGGTTTCTGTTACTTAGTGAATCTTATAAAGTTCAAATTGTTACTCAGTTTGTCAGGAAGATAGATACCTTTTTTTCTCAAAGTCTCAAGATTTAGCTATGACAAATCGTGCTGCTATATACATGGGTGCACATATATTGCTGTGTGGCAAGATGTTTTAATTCTTTTAGGAAGACCCCCACAAGGGGAATAGCTGGGTCAAGTGGGACCTCTAATCCTACATTTTTGAGGAATCTTCATACTAATTTCCACCACGGGTGCTTTGGTCTACACTCTCACCAATAGTAGAGAAGCATTCTTTTTCTCCCAAAGGCCCGCCAGTATTTGTTATAGGTTGCCTTCATTTTGTTTTGTTTTGATTTGTTTTATTTTGTGGCCAGCTCAGCCCACCTTGGAGACAGGGCTGGTGCAGCATATGGCACTGGGGATCTAGCCATCGTCCCTGCAGTTTGCCTAAGCATGCCTAAGCAGGCGCTTTAGACCGCTGAACTATCTTGCTGATCCCAGTTTCCTTCTTGGGAACAGTCATTCTTCCTGGGGTGAGATGGGAGTTTCAGTGTTGTTTTAATTTGAAAAATACAATAATTATGATTGGATTTCTGTAATTTTGTTTAGTGAAATTCTGTATGATTTCTAATGTTTCTAAACATATTTTTAATTCTCTTTTTTAGAAAAGAATTGTATTTAGAATGATAAAAAAGTCCCAACAATCTCAAATGCTGATGGGCCACACTTTACAAAGGGAAGAAAATTTGTGACTGATCTGTTTTACAGTGAGGGTTAATTTAATCTAATATACCATGTAAAGCATTTATGTTAGTTCTCTGCATTAAATGAGCTTCAAAGTAAAATACTCAATTATTAATTAAATTTGGTAAACTGAGTTAAACAAGGTTGGAGAAATATCTTTACTGCAGGACATTCATCATTAATATCTTCCTAAAGTTATTTCTATTCAAATTCTATTTTCATGAGATTAGACATACATTCCCACTGCTGTTGGGAGGGTAGAATGGTGCAACCATGGTAGAAATTAGTATGAAGATTCCTCAAAACCCAAGATTAAAGGCCCCATTTGACCCAGCTATTCTCTTTGTGGGAATCTTCCCAGAAGAATTAAAAACATCATACTGTTATGGGTCACTCAGCATAGGAACCAGATCAGCCAGATAGAACTTTGAATAGAGCCTTTTATTTACTGAGCTCAGGTCTGTCAGCCATTTCTCACACAAGAGAAGACTGATATGCAATGGAACATAGGTAGCAGGTGGGTATTTATAACAGAAATCACATCCTTTTTGGTAAGCGAATTTGCTATCCAGCACAGAACAACAGGAAACTACTTTCATTTTACACAGATGCAAGCTATAATGAAAGGCTCTCAAAGTTTAGCTATAAGCACATACTTTTATAAGATACATCTTAAGCTGACTATGTTTACAAGACATGGTTAGGAAGGGAGTTTGTTTTAACTCCCTGCCTTTACCAATTGCTAAACGGCTTTGAGAAGGGAGTGAGAACTGTTCCTTAGAGTAGCTAACAGTAAACAAAAAGTTTTTCCTAATAATTTCCCACAGTTAGAGCACAAAATTCAGTTAATCCATTATACATACCACAGAAATATGGTTCAAGGCTTCAAGGTCTGCAAAACTTATTATGTTGCATCAATACAGAGGTTGAACTATCTACAAATTCTTTTTAATTTCTATTTTATTGAAGTGCAAATATCAATGAAAGTTTTAAGATACCTTGACAAGATGGATTTGATAAATTAACATATTAATTTATCATAGAAGGTGCATACATGATATTATACTTATAGACATTATTATAGCATATGACTCTTATCAGTAAATTAAGATAGTGTAGCTGTTTGCCTGTCTCATTTTTTATACTTGAGTTACATCAAAGATTCAATAATTAATACTTTCTACCTTGTTATTTTCCTAGTGGTTGTCCATACTACTAGAAGTGGACATAATATCTTGTTCAATGACCACTAGTGCAAATCTTGCCTCTCATAGAATGTAGAAGCACGGCGTTATCTATCCCAACTGTACTGTCCATACACACACCTCATGATTCTTCTTTTCTATACCCCTTCCTTTGTCTACAGCTGTCAAAGATGGGCACTCCATTGACAAGCAATTAATTTAGGTGCCTGAACTCAACGACACGGGTCAACACAGTCCAGCATTCCACAACAATAGTGAGTTGTCCGAAGAAGTTGTCGACCATAGCCATTTACAGCTCAACTTATTATGGCCCCGTGGTGTACACCTCATTTTTATACTTTTCTGCTGGATGGTTAAGACCTGATAGAGCAAGACCTATATAGCAACACATGTACTTTTTGTTTCTTATGAGGTCAGTGAAGTCTCTTCAGGGTTTATCTTATAGTGCTGTACCTTATTCTGTAGATCCTTTGTCTGTGTCATCCATGTGGATGAAGCATGGCCAATGCTTGACCAGTTTGCTCTCTGTGAGAGCCTGAGAGAGTTTTCTCTCCATGCAACTCTACCCAGGGACACTATAGAACTTCAATCTCTTTCCCTTGTGGCTCCATAATCTCTTTGTTCAGAAAATTTGGAGCTCAACTGAGTTTCATGATGTTGCAGTACAGGTTCTCCTATGTCCAGAGTCTTCGCTGACCTTGAAAGGCTAGGGCCAAAATCTTGGCTGGGCTTGTGGCTCTTCTATTTCTCCAATTCTGAACTGTGAACTTAGGTTGTTAACCATCCAGAATACTGGATGTATCCAGGATACTGATTAGTATCCTGCAGCATACACCATTCACTTTGCCTTATCGGACTCAATTGTTTTTAGTTGTTGTTATACATTTCCATTTGTATTTATTCTTTTTCGCTACTTATACTAGGGAGAATATATGATATTCACACATGTGTGTCTGGCTTACTTCACTTATGAGTATATGTTCAAGTGGCATTCACTTCAGGATAAATGCTTCAAGCTTATCATTCTTAATAGCTGAGTGATACTCCATTATACAGAAATACCCCATCTTTTTCCAACCATTCCTTATGTGATGGACATCTTGGTGGTTTCCAAGATTTTTCTATCACAAATTGTGCTGCTACAAACATAGGTACACATATATCACTATGATACAATGTTGTCAGTTCCTCTGGGAAAATTCCCAGTAGGGGAATAGCAGGCTTGAATGGGTCCTACTGTTTTGAGGAGTCTCCACACTGACCTCCACAATGGTTGCACCAGTCTACATTCCTGCCAGCAGTGGAGAAGTATGCCCTTTTCCCTACTATCTCTCCAACATTTGTTGTTGGTTGATTTCCTTATGATAGCCATTCTTTCTGGAGTGAAATGATATCTCAGTGTTGTTTTAATTTGCATTTCGTGGATGACTAGCAATGTGGAGCATTCTTTCATATATTTCTTTGCTTCTTTAATTTTGTCCTCTGAGAAGTATGTATTCATCTCAGATGCCCACTTCTGAGTTCAATCTTTAAATTTGAGGGCCCTATTAAATCTTAGTTCTCTATATATTCTAGACAGCAGACCTCTGTCTGATTGCTTATTAGTTAGGATTTTTTCACAATTTGTGGGTTGTCTTTTCTTTTTTTTTTTTGTCTTTTCATTCTATTGACAATTTCTTTCGATGTGCAGAAGCTCCTCAAGAAGAGTTGATCCCAGTTGTTGATTCTTTCAAGTGCTTCCCGTGTGAATGTATGTTTGTTCATGAGCTCTTTAAATACCCCTATGTCTTCAAGAGTTCCTCCTAATTTCTCTTCCAGAAGACTGAGTGCTTCTGTTTTAATGTTTCAATCTTTAATCCATTTTAATTTTAATTTAGTGCATGGTGATAGAACTGGTTCAAGTTTTAGTTTTTGGCATGTAGAAAACCAAGTTTTCCAGAAGCAGTTGTTAAAGAGGCCATCTTTCTTCCAGGAAGTATGATTGGCCCCTTTGTTGAAGAGCAGATGGCTGAGTGTGTTCATAGATGCGTCTGCACCTTCTAATCTATTCTATTGATCCTCAGGTCTATTTTGTTGCCAATGCCATGTTGATTTTATCACAGTGGCTTTGTAGTATAATTTCAAGTCAGGAATTGTGATGCCTCCTGCCTTGTCTTGATTGGCCAAGATTGCCTTTGCTATTCTAGGTCGTTTGTGGTTCCAAATAAATTTTAGGAACGATTTCGCTTGGTCTGGGATGTATGGTGGTGGCGGTTTGATAGGGATTGCATTGAATCTGTACAGCAATTTTGGGAGTATGGCCATCTTCACGATGTTGGATCTTCCTATCCAGGGGCATTGAATATCTTTCCATTTTCTGAAATCCTCCATAATCTCTTTTCTTAGGGTGTTGTAATTTTCTGTGAAAAGATCTTTGACTTCCTTGGTTAAGTGAATCTCAAGGTATTTCATTTTCCGCGGTGCTATTGTAAAAGGTATTGTTTCTATTGTTTCCCTTTCAGTGTGCTTGTTATCTGTGTAGAGGAATGCTATTGACTTTTGAGTATTGATTTTGCATCCTGCTATGCTACTGAATTTCTGTATCAGTTCTAGTAGTTTCTTGGTGGAAGTTTTGGGGTATTCCAAGTAAAGTATCATGTCATCTGCAAATAGTGATAATTTAATTTCTTCTTTACCTATTCTTATTTCCTTTATTTCTCTCTCTTTTCTAATGGCTGTTGCTAGGGTTTCCAAGACTATATTGAATAGGAGAGGTGATAGAAGACATCCTTGTCTTGTACCTGATTTAAGAGTAAAAGATTTCAGTTTTTCCCCATTTAGGATTATATTAGTTTTTAGGTTGTCATACATGGCTTTTATCAAGTTAAGATAGAGTCCATCTATTCCAATTTTCTTTAGGACCTTGAACATGAATGAGTGTTGGACTTTGTCAAAAGCTTTCTCTGAATCAACTGAGATGATCATGTGATTTTTAGATTTCAGTCTATTAATACAGTGTATTACATTTACAGATTTTCAAATATTGAACCATTCTTGTATCCCTGGGATGAATCCTACCTGGCTGTGGTATATGATCTTCTTGATGATTTGCTGTATTGTATTTGCCAGGATTTTGTTGGTTTTTGAATCTATGTTCATGAGGGAGATTGGCCTATAGTTCTCCTTTTTGTTTATGTCTTTCCCTGATTTTGGAATCAGTATTATACTTGCCTCCAGAAATGATTTTGGGAGGAGTTTCCTTTTCAATTTCACTGAAGGGTTTGTGGAGTCTGGGTGTTATATCTTCTATAAATTTCTTATAGAATACAGCTGTGAATTCATCAGGAACTGGATTTTTCTTTGTTGGTAGGCTTTTTATTACATTTCATATTTCGTTGGCTGTTATTGGCTTATTGAGAATTGTTATATCATCTTGTTCAGTTTTGGTAATCTGTACCTTTCGAGGAATCTGTCCATTTCTTCTGTGTCTTCTATTCTGTGATCATAAAGTTTTTCGAAGTAACTATTGATAATCTTTTGAATTTCCATTGGCTCTGTGGTGATTTCACCCTTTTCCTTCCTTATTGCTTGTACTTGAATTTTCTCTTGCCTCTTTTTGATGAGGTTGGCTCGAAGCTTATCAACTTTATTTAGTTTTTCAAAGAACCATTTTTGGTTCTTTTTGATTTGTGGATTCTTTGAACTGTTTTCTTCATCTCAATTTAATTAATTTCTGCTCTAATCTTTATGATTTCTTCCCATCTTTGCAGTCTGGGTTTCATTTGCTCTTCTTTTTCTAGTTGTCAGAGGTGCAACATTAGGGTGCTAATTTGTTCCCATTCTGTTTTCCTAATGTGTGAGTTCATAGCTATGGTTTTTCCCTCTAAGAACTGCTTTCCCCACATCCCATAAATTCCAGTAAGTTGTACTTGAATATTCATTGAATTGTAGATATTGTTGAATTTGTTCTGTGACCCTTTGGTTGCTGAGTAGGTGTTCTTTAGTTTTCATGAATTTAGTGGGTTTTTCTGGTTTCTTTTGTCATTTAGTTCCAGTTTCATTGTACTGTGTTCAGATAATATGCATGGGATAATTTCTATTTTCTTGCATATACTTAAACATGACCTCTGAACTAATATGTGGTCTATTTTTCAAAATGACGTGTGTGCAGCTGGAAAAAATGTGTATTCAGCTGTGGTTGGGTGGAACACTCTGTATATGTCCACCAGGTCCATTTGTTCCAAGCTCTGGTTCAGTTCTGCTACTTCTTTGCTAATTTTTGTCTGGTTGATCTATCTTTTTGAGATAAAAGTGTGTTAACGTCTCCTGCTAATATTGTGTTCTTAGACATTAAGTTTTTCATGTCTGTTAAATTTTGTCTTACATAGTTGGGTGCTCCTGCATTTCGTGCCTAGATATTCATGAGTGTTACCTCTTGCTCTTGAATTTTTCCCCTGACCAATATATACTGGCCTTCTTTGTGTCCTTTGATCATTCTTGGTTTGAAGTTGAGACTGTCTGAGAACAGAATTGTTACTCCTACTTTTTCTGAGGTACTGGGTCATGCAGTATTATTTTTCATCCGTTGACTTTAAGCCTATGAATGTCCTTTTGAGTGATGTGTGTTTCTTTTATACAGCATATTGTTGGATTTTGTTTCCTAATCCACTGTGCCAGTCTATTTCTCTTAATTGAAGAATTGAGTCCATTTACATTGATGGTTATAATTGAAATGTGCTGACTTATGTTTGTCATGGTATTTACATGATAAAAAGGTGTTTTTTACTCCTTTGTATCCTATGTTTAATTTTCTGTCCTATTTAGTGTGTTCTTTCCATTTTCATTCATGAAGTTCTGGTCATTGTGGTCTCTCCAGAACACCTTTCAGCAGCCTGTGAAGGGATGGCTTTGGCATCAAGAAATTCTTTAGTTGTTCTTTACCGTGGAAGTATTTCACTTCTCCATCAAACTTGAAAGAGAGTTTTGTAGGGTATAACAGTCTGGGCTGGAATTTGTTTTTGTGTAGGACTTGAAGAACTCTGCTGCATGCTCTCCTTGCCTTCATTGTTTGTGTAGAGAAGTAGGCTGTAACTCTGATTGGTTTTCCTTTGAATGTGATCTGCTTCTTCTCTCTAGCAGTTTTCAGTATATTATTTTTGTGTTGGATTTCTAGGATCTTAACTATTGTGTGTCTCGTTGTATTTCTACTTTGGTTGAACTTATTTGGTGTTCTGTATGGTTCGGTGACCTCAATGTTGGATTGTTTCTTCATATTTGTGAAGTTTCCTGCTATTATTTCTCCCCAAATTTTTTTTATGTCATTTGTATTGACTCCTTCATTCTGGTTGATACCAATTATTCTCACATTATTCATCCTGGCATCATCTTGCAGGTGATTTATTATTTTTTTCTCCATTCTCGTTGTTTTTAAGATATCCCGTCTCATCTTTTCACTAGCTGCACCAGCATCTCCAAGATCTGAAACTCTGTCTTTGCTTTCACTCAAATGGGTTTGTAGACTCGTGATTGATAGTTTTAGTTCTTTACTATCTCTTTGGCTCTGTTTCATGCATTCTATTTCTTTTCTGTATTGCTCATTCAAGGAATCCATCATATTTCTGATCTCCTCAATTTTTTTATCCATGTCTAAAGAAGTTTAGAGGTAATTATTAATTCTTTTTCTGCAGTGTTTCTTCCAAGTTGTATTTCCTCTGTATAATTCCAGACTTGTTTATATATTTCAGATTCTGCTGTTGTTCCTTTGCTGTTGTATCTGTTAGTTCATTCATTACAGCTGAGCTAGTGTCCTGTGCCCTTACTTGTAGACTCAAGGTCTGGGATTGCATTTTTCCCCTTGTCTTTGTCATTATATATAGCACTGACTTTTGACCTTTGGTGTACAGCTTTGGTACAGCTATAACCTTATATTGTTCTGAGATTCAGGTGCCAGTCTGTTAAGTTTGAAATTATCTATGTATCTCTATCCTGGATCTAGATGTTGTGTTCAGTTCCTTTTTGCTGCAGCTCCTGTGGTTCCCCTCTGTTGTTTCCCTGGTCAGGTGAGCATGAGCCGAACTGGGTTGCAGAGCATGTAATGAAAATTCCCACTGTCTTGGCTGGCTTTGGGGCGAGGATCCAGAAAATTGCCGGAGTCAATTGGCCTCCTATTTCAGGCAGGTCACTCTCTAGGTGGGCTGGCCTGTGCTTTGGTGGGTCTTCTGGGCTCCCAAAAGGATAGTGGATGATCTTATTCACCGGGTAGGCTTTACTGGTCAGCCAGCCTGAGCTGGGTCTGAGTCTACAGGCCACAACTCAAGAAGGCTGGGAAAGGTCCCTCTGGTCCAGCAGGCCTGGAGCCCTCACTCACAGGCCAGGCAGCACTGGGTTTTGGGCTGTGGGGTGTGACTGGGAATTGCTGAGAAATGTCCCTCCCACATGGCAGGCTTGGAGTTCTCACTCCAGTCCCACCTGCACTGGGTCTGGTGCCATGGGGTAAGACCAGCAATCACTGTGAAATGTTTCTCTGGCATGGTGGGCCTGTAGCTCTCACTGGGCCACGGGGGGTGGGGGTGCAGGGAATCCCTGGGAAATGTCTCTCTGGCACGGCGGGCCTGGAGTTCTACACTCACTGTACTTTGATGCCCAGGGACTCGGGGAAATTCCCACTCACTCAGTGGGCTTCATAGCAGGGGATCCAGGGAGGTGCTGCTGAGTGGGTCCTGAGATTTCAGGCCAGTCACTGGCTTGGAGGGCTTGGGGGCAGGGATCTGGGTAGCATGCATGGGAAGAAGCCAAAGGCTCTCCCTCAGACACACCATACTCTCACTGATCTGGGAAGCCTGATGAGTTGTGCAAATTCCCACTCGCTGGGAGAGCTTGGGGCGGGATGCAGGAGGCTACTGGAGTCAGCCGCTCTCTTAGGCTGGTCTCTTGGGCTGGGCAGCGCTGGCGGGATGATAGAGTCAGTCGCGCTGTCTCGGGCTGGTCTCTGGGGCTGGTATCTACAAATAATTTTTGCCAGTTAAAAACTTTCAATAATATTGAAACATCTATTTAACTGCTTTGTTTTTAGTTTACTAATTTGATTCATTACGATATGATAATATAAAATACAAATTTATGCACATATCTCAACAGGTGTTACAAACCACAAATTAATCATGTTTTGGACTGTCAAGTGGTTATGGTTCCATAGACACAATTGTTCTGTTTGTGCATTAAAAAAAGTTCAAAGGTGAATATCCTTTTTCTTTTATCTTTTCTTTTTTTTTTTTTGTCTTTTTTGAGACAGGGTCTCACTGTGCAGTTCAGGCTGGCCTTAAGCTCACTTTGTAGCTCAGGCTGGTCTCGAACTCACAACAATCCTCCTGCCTCAGCCTCCCTAGTGCTGGGATTACAGGCATGCGCCACCACGCCCGGCTCTTTTATCTTTTCTATAGCAATTTTATGAACTTTAAAATTATTTTCCTTTGCATTATTTCATAACACATTGATGAAATAGCTCCATTTTCTAGAATTCTGGGAAATATGTATGTTATGATTTTTATTTAGATGTAAGTTGTTGGGAGCCACTGAAGTTGAAATTGATGCTCTGTAGGAGGGCAGGAAGAGGCCTTGTTGCCTAAAGTAGTCAAGCTACCTCAGTCTTGAGAACAACATTCTGACTTGATCTTGTGGGTTATTAGTCAATAGGCAACCTTGTGTCCCACAACTTTGTAAAAGTATAAATAAAGGGTCTTATCATTATTCAAGGAGTTGTCTTACTAACCAGGCCAGGGAGTCACCACATTACTGAATTCTTGTCTTCTTGTCTATCTTTTCCTCATTTCTGCCACCATTTCTCCCCAGGTACAATGGATCACACTAAGACCCATGGATCCCTACAGTAAGTAAAGCATTATTCAGTCAGAGGTGGGGCTTTGAGAGTTGATTGAGTCATGTTTGTTGTAGTGAGCTTGCAGTTGGGAGGCAGGGTCTGGGCTCCTAGCAGGGCCCCTTGTGCTGTCTGCTCTCTTAGCTCTCTGCCCTGATATGAGCAGCTGTTTCTGCACCATTTTTCTAACATGCTGTTATATCATGGGAGCTGTTGGACAAATCCCTCCCATTCTAAGTCACAAGTGTGACCATAGTGAGTCTCAATGTCAAGAAAAGTACTGACACAATATAAATATGTTAAAAATATTTTTAAAACTTACTTGTGAGTACATTAATGAAAGATTTATATACATTTCTTATGCTTTATTTAGAAAAAATTTAAATATATGGGAACTTTGGATTTACTACCAGAAAATTAATTACTTCTTAAGAAAGTAGTAATGAAAAGCATGCCAAGACTCACCACCCCATTCTAGAACAAAAGCCCATTAATAAAACTAAAATTATGATGTTTTTAGTTTCTGCTACCTCTTGAGGACTTCAGAGCCCTTTCTGATCCTACCATCTTTTGTTAGAAGCATTTTTAAGCTCCTTCAATTGTATCTGTTATTTGTCGTTATGGTTTATGTGTAGATGTACCCTACGACCACATGTAGTCAAAAGTGGGGCATTTTTGGAGGTAGCTAGATCTGGGATGTGGGATTCTGGCATTGATTCATGGTGCAGTTTTATGCTCAAGGGCACTAAGATTTAGGATGTGAGTGCTATTACTTAGTGTCCTATGATGCTATTAAGGGTACTTGCTGCTTTTGCTAGTCTATGGGTGTCATGAACTGGACTCCTCTGTGAAATGTACTCTGCCTTGGAGCTGGTCAATTATGGACTAAACCCTCTACAAACTGGAAGTTAAATAACCTTTACCCCTTTAAAATAAAATAAAATGTTATCACTAACTTTATTTCTACAGTGCATACCATTGCTATTTCTAATTTGCTCAAGCAGGGCAGATTTCTACAAGGCTGGGATACAAAAGAGACCTTCTGCTTTTTGTCACACTGATCTCAAACCCCCATCAGACTCTTCACTGTCTCTGGTTTCTGTCCTGCGTTCCTCCCCATATGCAGGAAGAGAAGGATTCTTGAACATTATCACAGTCTTTAATATATATATATATATATATATATATATATATATATATATATATATATATATATATATATATATTCTAATTTGCTCAAGCAGGGCAGATTTCTACAAGGCTGGGATAAAAAAGAAAATAGTAATTAAAGCAATTAAACTAATTAATTTTCTGGTAGTAAATCCAAAGTTCCCGTATATTTAATTTTTTTCTAAATTTAATATATATTTGCTGAAATTGCTACATTTGGAAATTTCTCTCCCACTTTGTTGAAGTAACTGAGTGAAATGTGTCTCCTAATTAAGGAACCACAGTTCTCTATTTAATTGTTCACAACCTGTATGGCCACAGAATGAGACCATAGAGTTATTGAATTATCCTAACCACAATGTGATTTTTTAAAATGTGAAATATATGCTGGGGAGATGACTCAGTGCAATAAGTGCTTTCCTGGCAAGCACAAAGGCCTGAGTTCCTGGTTATTCCAAAAAACAAATGTGAAATATACAAAAATAACATGTGTAAGATATGTGTGCCATCCAAAGATGTAAGCATTCAGTTACCCACTATTTAGCTCAAGCAATACAATGCTATAAGTCATTTTAACATTTTTCTCCCACTCATCAAAGAAATGCTAACTTGTATTTTGAATGACTCATTTTTAATGGTTTTGTTTGTATGTTCCTTACAACATATTGTTTGTGAATATTAAATAAATGGAACCTTGCTGTATACATTCTCTTTTATTTATTTCAAAAATAATTATAGATTCATTTTTTGTTTAATGGTAGAAAACGATGAAAGATTTCTGTTTCTTCTCAATTTTGTTTAGTACCTTGTTTTTTTATTTTTGGTACTGGGACTTGAGCTCAGGACCTTGCACTTGCCAGGTGGATACTTATACTGCTGAGCTGTATTCCTAAGTAACCTATTTTCTGTAGATCCTTTGAAATTTATAGAGATTTTCTTTGTGGCCCAAATACTTTTAAACTTTTATAAACTGGACAACATTGCGTATAATGTTTTCAAATATTTTGGGGATAGTTGGTGCTACATACATGGTATTTTTAGTTTTTAAATATCTTTTGGTGCCTTTTCTAATTTGTTCTTGATAAATCTTCCAAACAATATACCAATTATGTTGGTTTAGGTTATCCTACTTTCTTTAGGATGTGATGTGTTAGATTTAACTTTTTTACAAATTTGTGCTTCCAAATTTTCTGTATACTTTTGTTAGACAGAATCTTCTTTTTTTTTTTGGAACTAGTGATTGAATTCAGGCGCTTGTGCTTTTCAGGGAAGCACTTATTCCACTGAACCATCTACCTGGGTCCTATACAGAATCTTTGCACGTATCTCCTTAAAATTTAGTCTAATAATACTTGTCTTTCAACTGAACTATTTACCTCAGTTTTGAGGATGCTGAGCTTGATATATCTCACTCTGGCTTATTTGTATTAAAAATTAAAGAAGTCTAAAGATAAATTCATTCAACTTAAAAATCTAGAAGAAGAGAAGAAAGGAATCTAGGAAAGAAACAATATGACAAGTCCAAAGAAAATAGAAGAAATAAGCAAAATAATAGACACTGACAAAAAGCAATGACACATTAGAAAGATAAAAAAAAATCAGTTTTTCAACTAATAGTAGAATTGATATAGCTCTTGGAAGATTCATCAAAAACAAAATAGAAAGAAGAAATACTTTTCTATCTTTTGAGTTTTAACCTCATATCTAATATTAGGCCCAAGTTTTATTCATCAGGTGTTAAATTTATCCACACACAGTTAATATTTTTTCACATTCCTGATGTTTAAGATCTTCTTAGGGTTTATTATACTTGCAGCCATTAGACCCATGGAAACCTCAGATTCTTATGGGTGGGGCGTCTGGGAAGCACCTGGGTCATGGCTGTGTGATGCTGAAAGCTGGGTGTGTGATGACTGGATTAGCCTGCAGACAGCATTAGCATAATAGTGGGTGTGGAGGATGGATTTACTGAAGACCAATGCCTTGTAGTCTGGATGGAAAATAAAGGGAAAGGAAAGCCAGCTACTCTGCTGCTTCCTTTCTGCCACACTATGGACTGTCTCCTTCACCATGCTACCCCGCTTTGGACTCGGCAGAACATGGATTAGACTTCTGCAAAATGTGAGCAAAGCCATCCCATTCCTTCTTTGACTTATGGGTAGCAGGCATGTTCTCCTAGCAGTAAGAAAGTAACTATGACAACCCTTCCCTTCTTGGAGAAACATATTCTTATAACTCTAGTTTTCTGTGACTAAAGGTGTTTCATTTTGCCCTCTTCTTTGCACATGATTTCAGTGGAGGCAGAATTCTAGGGCTCTGGTTACTTCCTTTAAGCACCCTAAGGTCTTCATTTTGCTGACTTTGGCTTCTCTTGCTACTGTTAAGATGATGGAGATCAGGCTGGTGGTGATCATCATTCTTCTTAGGTAATCTACTGACTTGTCTTTTCCCCAACATTTTAGTGTGATTTTGTAAACATATAGAAAAACTGCTGGACTTGTAGAGTGAACACCCACTTACACACCACCTGATTCTACCATTAACATTTTAGTCCATTGCTGAACACATTTAATCTACCATTTTGTTGTATATCCAAATAAATTATAGACAATTGTAACTTCCCTGAGTACTTAACCCTCATTGTATCATGTCTTGCCTTTATCTTCAGTGCTATCCATTTTGATTGTGATCCATCTATGTTGTTCATATTGAATGGAATTTGATACCAATCTTAAAAACAGAAGAATGACATTTTAACACTGAACACCAGTGAATGTTAAAGAAGGCAGCGAACACAGATGAATAAAGATAACGCGAGGCATCTTCACAAGAAGTTAGGAAGCTTCAAAGCCCAGATAGAAAGGAGAGTAGTGTAGCTTAATTAAAAAGTTGGGGAAGGTTCATTAAAGGCACAAGTTATGCTTTCACTCATGCTCCCTTTTTCCTTCAGTGCATATAGTATGAATTAATGCTTTGCTAATGAGAACTATACAATTTTAAGACCTTATCTTAGGTTACTTATCTAAATTCCTTACATTATTAGTATTTAACATTTTTTTATTTTAATGAGTAAAAACAAAAAGCAAAAATAAACAGCAAAAATTAAGACAGAAACAGTGTAACAGAAAATATATATAGCACAGAATTTCAAAACAGAAATAAAAATTAACAAAGGTTGTTACTACATATTTTTATTATCAAACCTGTTGTTTGGATTAAGAGGTACAGGTATGCAAAACTGGTCAAATAATTAACATTGACTCTTGCTTTCAATAAACCTTGATTTTTTTTCTTACCCTTTTTACTTTCTATTTTTAATTTATTTTAAATAGTATAATAATAATTGATAAAATATTAGAAATGGTACATGTGGAAGAACAAGATGAGAGGTATTCAACTGTGTTTTGTACTGCACATTGCTGTAATACAAACTTCAATGCAGTTTCTCAGATAATAGAGATTAGCACAGAATTAGTCAGAGTGAAAATTTTAAACATTAACTGCTAATTTAAATAAACTGATGTAAACTAATAGTGCAATCATCTCATTCATTACATTATTAGATTATATTGTAAATATGCATAACTTCTAATGTCAACATTGAAATCCAGAGAATATTTTTAATTGCATGTACAGCTTCATTATGAAAATAGTAATTACCCTCATTTCTTTGATTACAATATTTTCCAAATTAATTCTTAGATGATTATATTATCTTTCTCCACCAGTAATATCTTAAAATTTTTGTTTTATGGACAAGAGGTAAAATAAAAATTGACACCAAAATCATAGGAGAATAGCAATAGTTGATACATTACATGTTGTTGTCTTTAAAGCAGTTACTCAGGGTGCAAGACACAGGCATAAAAATTTCTCTAATTGATATTAGCACAAACCTTTCTTTTTAGTAAACTAAGAGATGCTAATTGTATGACTTCATTTATAAATCAATAGGTCTTATAGCAAGCATTTTTATTCCTTGAAATAAAATATAATGAATATTCCCCCTAAAATATAATGAATATTCAATAAAACTCAACTATCTATGGAAAGTTGAATTTGATGCTAGTCTTTGAATCATGTATTAAATATTTTATTGACAGCCGTTATTTCAGCTTTGTAGGGTGTGATTTTGATTACCATTCATACATTGTGTAATGACCAACATTTATTTTTTATTTTTATTTTTTATGTATTTCATACAGGGTCCACAAGGTCCCACTACACAGATTGGACTCATAGTGATTCTCCTGTTTGCACTCTCCCAAGTTCTGGGAGAGTACATGCCCTACCACAACCAGTGTTGTTCGCCATCTTACAGGGCCAGCATGGCAAGCCAGGGATCAAACCCTAGTCCCTGAGTCTGCCTAAGCATGTGTTTTGATCTGCTGAGCTTACCCTATGACCAACGTTTAGATTAGTCATTGTCTCACACATTTATCATTTCTCTGTCATGAGAAATGACAGAGAAAGTCATTTCAAGTCCTCCTAGTTTCTTTGAACTATATAATATTTGTTGGTTAAAATCACTGTTGCATAATAGAACCTTAGAAGTTAGTCCTGCTAGTTGAGATGTAATCTACCTAAAAAAGTAAACAAGGTTTTCTTTTTAAGACATTTTATCCCACTGGGCAAGGGTTCCCTTCCTGAGGTCATGACTGTCCTCAATTGTGCAAAATTATACATTTGAAAATCACTGTATAGGTATGGGCATGTGGGAAAGAGAGGTGGATGAAGGAAAAGGGAGAAAGGAAAAAGGGGAAAGTGAGGTAGAGGAGGGACACATTTGCTGATGTCATTTTTTTCTGGGGCAAAGACTTACAGCATTCATCAGACTCTCAAAGAGATCAGTAATTAGGAACCTTTGCCTAAGAATGACGATAGTTTTCTAAGATGGGCTATTTGGTCAAACCAGTTCTTATACAGAATTGTTTTCTGTAGGTGGAAGCAGATTGTGTCATATCTCTAAGCTTTTCTACAACAGTGTTCTCAAACATCAACTGCTAAATTAAAATGGACTATTTTATTAAAGTTTAAAAAACATGCTTAAACGTGCCATTTGGGAATTCTCTAAGATCTTGTAATATTCTGCATCTATGGCCAGTTTTTCTGAGGCATTAATAGCCAAGATATATGACTCTGTTTGATTTGATATCTTAAGATTTATAATGTAGCTGTTCGATCTTACATTGTCATTAACCAAGTGTTCCTATCTCTGGCTCTGCAACAATGCCTAGAATTATAAAATTCAATGTGAGGAACTTCAGACTAGCATTCAAGTAACTTCCTCTATCCCTGCATTCCTTCCTTATTTGTACTTTATTCTTCTTAAATTTTGGTTCTCTAAAAATAAAAGCATGTGGTACCGAATGCTGTGTAATATTCGAAATAATAGTAACAATAGTAACAATGATTATAATAATAAAGCTTGACTCTCTAAGTGTTCCATTATTTACTGCTCATGATTTATTTCTTCAAGAAATCAAAAAAAGAATCCTGCCTCATTAAGCAGGAAAAAAAGAGCTGTCTTCATTAAAATAACATCTGATCTACTGTAGTTCTGACTTTCATTTCAAAGCTTTAATAACTTGTCATTGGTGGAAATACTTTGAATAGTATCAGGCTTGATTGACTGCACGGTTGTAACTCAATCATCAGCCTCTCCTGACATTGTTGTCCCTAGGGGTGCAGCTGGAGGCCATAGGAATGGCAGCAAAGCCCCAAGCCTGAGTTACAACTTCGTTATTCAATCTGGGGGCTCACTTTGTTATTTATAGTATGTAGAAAAAGAGTATGGGCTTTCCATAGAGGAACACAATAAATCAAACTAACAAGATGACCAGCTCTAATATTAAAATGTAAAATTCTGTGATGTAGAGGTAGAAAGATTCATGAGCATATGACGTAGGGTTATTAAAGGTGTGATGGGCAGGAGAGAGGCTGGATTATGAGGAAATTAAATGAAGGATTTCACTGGGAGGCAATCAAGTTTTGTGGAAGTTGTTAAGTGACCAGCTAATAGAGCCAATCTTGTTACTATAGTGATCTAATCCGAACAGTCTGTTCTCTAAAAGCCTTCCTTAGACAATTCTGACTCTTGCTGCATGATGTAGAATAATAGTAACAATGACACTGTATACACCGTATAGTTGCTGTACCTTTACCGACGCCTTCTTACACATACTTGTTTCCCTGGGAAGGGTAATCATGCCATGTGGGAAAGCCTGAACAAAGGAACAATAAAGTGATGGATTCAGAAATATTTACAGGTCATCGATTTGCCACTTAAAATTTTTAATAAGGTTTGATAGAGGAACAAAGGAGAAAACTTGTGTTCTGAGGGCTTTGGTTGAGATAGTATACAAATCAGGATATTTATGAGTTAATATCAGAGGATTTTGGATGATTGACTTCTGTTTGAGTGTAACAGAATCAGTTGCTAAAGCCAATTTCTCAGTGTGCACCCTTTAACCTTTCCTGTGTTGTTTCTGCAATCCATTTACCTGATCCCCTTTTCCTCTCTCCCTCATCATCCCGTCAATACTTTAAGCCTTATTTCCTGTCTAGCAGTTAATAAAAGAAAAATGCCACCCTATAACCTCACCTTGGCCACCCTCTCTTTCCATCCCATTCATACAATAAATTTGTCTTACAGTTAGGTTTTTTCCACCGTTGTTTCAAGTTTGTCAGCCTGTCTAATCTAGCCCATCTAAATGTTCTAAAAACTGCAGGCAGATACTCAGTATAGCAATGAGGCTTCACTTGTTGAAGTTCAGATTCCTGGGGCAATGTCAGAGTAGTAATAATAACTAAAACTGCTTTTTAAAGTTTTCCTAAGGTCATATGAACCTCAAAAGATGTGTTCAGTAAGCTCGTACTCTGATCTCTATTTCTGTGGCTGCCCACTTTGGGGTCCTACATGGAATCCAGGTGGAACCTGCCAAGACTCATTCCAAAAGCATATTTAGATAAATACTCAGGAACACATTAATATATTAGCTTATGGGAAAGGGAGTAATTTTACAGGATGGAAAAGGGAGTAATTTTCATTTTCACAGGAAGGTTGGTCTCATTATTAAGCAATTGAGCCTTAAATTTTGTTTTGCTAAAAAAGCTCTTATATATAGTTTTGTGGAAGTTGTTAAGTGACCAGCTAATAGAGCCAATGTTGTTGGCTGCTAGTGTTACTCAATTAATATAAAACTAGTGTGATGCAATACATTTTGTAACTACTTATGTTGTTATTTAAAATGAATACTTCATTTTTTACCTCCCTTGAGAGTGAAGATGACCCCAAGATGCCAGTAGTAATGAGCTCTTAATTAACTCTCTGTATTAAATTGGGTTGTAATAAAAATGCCACAAGCTCCATGTCCTAAACTACAGAAATATATTTGTTCATGGTTCTAGAAGTCCAAAGCTCAAGATCAAGGGGTTGGAAAGTTTTTCCTTGTGTATCTTTCAATAGTTTGCTGATGATTGTCTCTTCAAGATCTGCTCATGTGGTCTTTTCTTGATGCCAATACATATGTCTTGATCTCATATTCTTTTAATTATTTTAAAGTATATTCATTTATTTATTCATTTATTTGGCATAGGGCCTCACTATGCAGTTCAGACCTAGTGATCCTCCTATCTCAGCCTCTGCAGTGTGAGGCCTTAGGCCACCACCCCTGGTTTCGGGGCCCTCATGGCTTGCTCAGCACAGCTTGCAGTCCTGGGAATCTAATCTGGGTCCTTGCACTTGCCAGGCAGGCACTTAGGGTGCTGAGCTAACTCCCCAGCCCTTGATCTCCTGTTCTTAAAGGACATCAGTGAGAATGCATTGGAGGCTGCTGCCCTGAGGGTGTCATTTTAACTTGTTTGTTTCTCTAATAATCCTATATCCAAATACAGTTTTATTTTAAGGTTTTGGGATTTAGAGCTTGAACGTGTGTACTGTAGAGCAATTAAGCCCATACCAGTAACATAATTTCCATATTCTGAATAAGAAGAATCTATGGCCTGGAGAAATAAGGTGAATGAATTATTCTGTGTTATAGAACTACTAGCACCCTTGGTATCAGGCTTTGAACTCCAACTCTGTAGTTGCTGGCATGTAGTTTTTAAACAAAAATAAATGTAGTGCAGAAGAATATGAAATACCAATGGTAGACAAATGGACATTTAAAGAATATTTTTTGAGTAAGTGGTGGCCTCTCTTTAATTAGAGAGAGGTGTTGATTGGCTTTCCTATTGCTGGGAAGGAATATGTGAGACCTGCAATTCAAGGGAGGAGAGGTTGGTTTGTGTTCACAGTTTCAGATGTTTCAGGTGATGGTCGGAGGGCTCTGCGATAGAAACTCCATGGCTGAGGGGCATGGTGGAGCAAAGCTGCAGTGTATAGAAGGGAGAGTACTAGAAAGGGTCAGGAATTAGCTCTGTTCCAGAATTCTCACCCAAGAATATTGCACCCATACGTGTGCTTTACAAGCCTTCAAAACAGTTCTCAAACAAATCAAGTGGACAATAAAGATTAATTCTCACAGAAAGGTACATTACCATTTCAGTGTGTGGAGATCATCAATAAATAGAAAAACAGGACGGAGAACAAAGGTAGAAGTGACCAGAAACTTCATGTTAAGAATTATATCTTGCATCATAGCTCATCCCGTACATCATACAAGATATGATGAGGAGCTATTTTTGTCCCAATTTTAAGCCTCCCCTCATTCATGTCAGTAGGGGCCTGGAGTTTTCTGATGGCTCTTATGGAGAGACTTATTCCAGCAAAACATTTGGCTTCCTGGAAATAAGCATAGATCAAGAGGCTTCTTCCTATGTACTCCTTGGCCACCCCTAAGCTTTGTGAGCTCTACAAATGACTCTGATGCAACCAGGGTATTGTTACCTCTGTGGCAGGACTAGGAGCTCAATAATACTCAATAATAGACAGCCTCAGACCTGGGCACTTGACACAACACTAGACATGACAGACACACACTAGTGAATGAAAGGAATGTTTGTGTAAAAGCATACTCGCCAAGCACTGAAGCATGATGTCTAAGACTGAAACAACTTATCATAGGAAAGAGGGATGGAGCACCAAGATGGTGGAGTGGTAAGCAGCAAAGAAAACATTTCTCTGATTTTTGCCATCCAGATGCTGGAATAGAGCAACTCAAGGAAGACAAGAAGCAGAGAAGCAGGTCCTCTGGGTCAAGGAAACATCTGAAGCAAGAATTGAAGCCCTGAGAGAGAATGAAGAAACTTCAACAAAGAAGAAGGAGGCAGCTTGTGGTGCCTTCTCCCAGAGATGTGACTCATTGTGAGAGAGTAGAGATTCAAACCTCTGGACACATGGTGATTTCTGGTGATTCTAGAGGTCTCCACAGAGAGATGCAGAAGTGAAGTGGAGCAGTGGACATGAATTAGACATGAGGGACTACACTAGCTGGCGGTGAGTGCTGAGGGCATGGAAGGGCCAGCTGAAGTCAAAACTAAGCAGATACTGGCTACATCCATCAGCTTCCAGGTGGGCTTACACCGGCAGAAGGTGTGCTGATGGCTGCAGGCTGAATAAGTCTGGTATGGACCAGAGCACAGCCCAAACTTCAGAAGTAAAGGTGCAGGCTTTCTGAGATTATCCACTACCCTGCCATAAAGCTACTGCTGGTTTGCTGGGATAAATCAACATGGATCTGGTTGTTCTGTCTTCACATGTCATCTACCAGTGACAGCAGCTACAAATTTGGATTTGGAATTGGGCAGCTTTCTACTATTTTGTGCTGGTTTTGGCTTTCTCTCTTTCTCTTTCTCTTTCTTTCTTTCTTTCTTTCTTTCTTTCTTTCTTTCTTTCTTTCTTTCTTTCTCTCTCTCTCTCTCTCTCTCTCTCTTTCTTTCTTTCTTTCTTTCTTTCTTTCTTTCTTTCTTTCTTTCTTTCTTTCTTTCTTTCTTTCTTTCTTCCTTTCTCCCTTTCTTCTTTTCTTCCTTCTCTTCTCCTCCTCTTCCTCTTCTTTTTCTTCCTCTTCCTCTTCTTCTTGTGTGATCTCTTTTTTATATGAATGTGAATTTAGTTTCTAGCCTTTTTGTGATTGTTGTTCTATTCTTCCTTTTATCTCTTCTTTCTCTAACTCCAGCTTCTGAATCAATTTCTGAAAGTTAGTGTGATTTTTCTTTGTCCTCCAGCCTTATTTCTAATATCTTACTCTTCTTGTACTTCCCTATTTTCTCCCTAATCTTTTTCTAAATTTGAACCCCTGAGGGTAAATTTGGCATATTAAGGACTTACATGTTGTAGACAATTCTCTGATATGCTTTAGATATTGTCATATAACCACAGATATAGTTCATATGGATAAAGGTAGAAAATTAATGGTTACCCAGTTTGTCACTTTCTAGGCTGTGTTTGATGCTATTGGTATTTGGTATTAGTATGTGTTTGATACTGATGGTATCACTTTATCCAAAAGTGACATAATTGTTCTAAACAGCTGTTCTTCCTGGTATTCCAAGACTGAAAATGACTAAGGGTCATAGGATAGACTGTGGTGCAGTGTCAAGGAAACAGGGGTTAGGCCAAGCAGGGCAGCAACTTCTCATCCCCAACAAATTGGAAAGGTAGGATCTTGCAACAGAGAAGTGGTCATTTCCTAAGGGAAATACTGGCAATAAATACTAGCAATAAAGCAAACTACTGTAGGCAATTTACAGGCATCAACCCAGGAATTAAAATTTAAAAAAAAGAAGAAAAAAAAAAGAAAATTAGAAGGCACTTAAACAAAATGCAACTCAAGCCATCCAGTTCACTAAAGGCAACCACTAGTGGCAATGAGCTAGAGCGATCTGAAAACCACCCTTTGGCTTCACTAAAGTGGTAGCAACAAAGAATTGAATGTGGCTCTAGAAAAATTGAATCAGAAGTAAGTTTTCAGGTAACTGAAGAGATACTGTCCATAATGAAAGTCATGTGTAGCGATTTAGAGCATACACAGACAAGAAATAGAGGAACTTAAGAAAATTACGGGAGCCTTGAATGCTTGGCATAGGCAAGAAATGGGATCCAGAAGACCAGTTCAAACACATATATTTAGGAGAATAAAAATTCCATTGAAAATGTCTGCAATAGAATAAACCAATGTGAAGACAGGATCTCAGATATAGAAGACAGGCCTTTGTTTAGCAATCATGAAAGGATTTTATAAAAATAGTAAGGAACCACAAAATGTCAACCCAGTAGTTGCTGGTTGTTTCAAAGTGGAATAACTTAAGATTGATTTGAGTCAATGAAGAAGCAGAGGGTAGTACAAAATGAGAGAGAAAAACTTCACAGATATTATGGCAGACAAATTCTCTGGTAGGGAGAAAAATTTTGACATATATGTAAGTGAGGCATATAGAACTCTAGTTATCCATGATCAAAAATCCCAAACCAAACCAAAACATTCTAGAAAAAGGTAATAAGGATTATAATTCCATGAACCCCAACAGAAGAAACACACTAGGCAAGGTAAACAATTAAGTGGGGGGAAGAGAAAATGGGGAGCCAATAACAGGAAAATAACATGTTAAGGATAAATCAATACATATTAATAATAAGCATCACTATTAATGGTCTCAGTTGACTAATCAAAAGACACAGACTGGAAGAATGAATCAAACACACTCCTTAGAAGAAACATATTTTTGATATGCATCAAAAAGTAAATCTATAGACTGAAATTAAAACTATAGAAAATAATCTTTAATGTGATAGGAACCAGAAAGAACTATCAGATGTAATGATTCTCTTTGAAGACAAAGTGAATTTCAAGCCAAGACTGATTAAGAGAGACAAAGAAGGTCACTAAAGCCTTGGAAAAGAAGCAATCCAAGAGAAGGAAATGACAGTCATAAATATGTATGCAACAAATGGCAGTACACCTAATTATTAAAAATATCAACAGACATGAAATATCCAACAAGCACTAATACAATTGTACTGAGGAGTTTCAATACCCACCTGTCACAAAAAGTTAGGTCAACCAGATAAAATTTCAACAATGAAGTAGTAGAACTGAACCAAACTTTTGAACAAATGGACTGAGTAGATGTCTACAATTCATTCCACACCACAGAATCAGATACATGTTCTTCTGTTACATGTGGAATGTTCTCCACAGACCACATACAAGCTCACAGAGCATGCTTAAATAAATGCAAAGAAATTTAAATTGTCCCATGCATTCTATCAGACCATATTGCAATGAAATTAAAGCTCAATAGCAAAAAAAAGAAAAAAATCCACAGGAACTTCATAAACACATGGCACCTAAATAGCACCCTCCTGAGCAACAAATGGGTCAGCACTGAAATTAAAGAAGAAATTCTTTACAGTTTGTACAATTAAATGATGATGACAGTACAGTATCCTAAAACTTATGTGACACTTTGAAAGCAGTCCTAAAAGGGAAATGTAAAGCAGTCAATACTCATATCAGGAAAATAATGCAAGTGCACAAAACCCTCAGATTTCTAGAAAAAGACGAGAAGACTTATTCAAGGGAGGAATATATAATGATTAGAGAAGAAATTAATGCAAAGGAGTCTGAAAAACACTATATAACATGGATACGTGTGGAACATACTATTCATTTTAATTTTTTAATATTCTCCCCAAATATAATTTTTATTTAGCTTATTGTTACATTTTACGTATATACAATAATTGTATCCATTATAGGAAATTTGTACCTGTGCATGATATAACTTGATTCTTTTTTGATCATCCCTTTTTCCTCTTTTCTACCCCTTTCCTTCCTTATTTACAAAAGCTTTGTTTCCATTTTTTCCTTCTTTTCTCATGTTTTCCTTTTCCTTTCCTACCTTTCCTTTCCCCATTCCTAGCTCCCTTCTCATTCTATCATTTTCACTGCAATATTTTTATTGGAAAAAATATACAACTTAGAATGGATTTGAGGCAAATTGTGCCATAAGCAGATTTTTTAAAGTAACTAAACAAAGTTTAAAAAGCAAGTAACAATAAAAGAAAATGTTTCTGGTATAAGACCAGCAGTACACAAAAATAGTGCATGAGTGCCTGTATAACACACCTATCTTTTTTTTTTTTTTTTTTTTGTAGTAACTGGGATTGAACTCAGGACCCTGAACTTGCCAGGTAAGCACTTATTCTGCTGAGCCATCTCTCTGGTTCCTATATGGACTATCCATAGTCCTTGCAGAGTTACAGCTCCACACTTCAACATCAACGCACTAATGATTCCTAAGAAAACTACTTTACAAAAGGCATAACCTAGATGTTCCCTCATTTGATCAGCTCCATCTAAGTTTAGAAGTGCAGAAGGGTTTCCATACATCCAGAGCGAGCCACGTGCAACATGCTACTTGATCAGTTTTTTAAATTAAGGTTTCAAGACAATAACAGTAAGATAAGGGCAGAAAACATGGAGGAATGAAGTCCTAACTATGATGCATGCATTTTTTAATAGTTCTGGGAACCCTTTTACAAATAAGTTACAAAGAAAAGGCAAATAAACAATTTTTGTACAAGAAATTTGACACATTCTGTGCAGCACCTTCACTTTGCTCTCCTCACTTGTACAGGGTTCATGGTTTACTTGGTCATCACCATCAATATCTGCTTCCATGTTCATTTCATTGACCTCTTCACCTGTTAACTTTTCTCTAAGGTTCATCATCACTTGGCAAAGCTCTGCTGCATTAATATAGCCATTGCCAACATTATCAAACACATGGAAGGCTTCTGTATTTCTTCTTCACTATGTCTTTCGCTTTTTAAAATTTATTTTTGTTATTATTATTATTATTATTATTATTATTATTAGTAGTAGTAGTAGTAGTACTAGTACTAGTAGTAGTAGTAGTAGTAGTAGTAGTACTTAGGACAGGCCCTACAGGGTCTCACTATGTATATCTTACCCATAGTGATTCTCCTATTGTCAGCCTCCAAAGCGCTGGGATTACAGGCATGCCACCACGCCCAGTTTCAGTCACTGTCTTAGTGCTCCCCAAGGGTAGGGCAATTGAACCCTGGGCCCTGCGTTCTGCCTAAGCAGGTGCTTTAGTCCTCTGAGCTATCTGACCAGTCCTGTGTCTTTTGTTTTACTTGCTATCACTGTCAGAAATTCAGGAAAGTCAATTGTACCATTACTTTCAGCCTTGAGTCTGAGTGGAAAGAGTGAGCTGACCACTACCAGAAACCAGTATTTCCACTATTTGACAAAGATGGTGATAGAACTATAACAGCAAAGGAATTGGGAACTGTAATGAGGTCTGGTGGGCAGAATCCCACAGAAGGAGAGCTGCAGAACATGATTAATACAGTAGATGTGGATGGTAATCATTTGATCATTTTCTAAGTATTTCTAACTATATATTTTGGTCCTTAATTACACTTTCAGTTTCTCACAACAGAGAACAATGTGCTATTTACATGTGTGTTCAGTTTACTTCACTTAAGAGTGTGGTCTCCAGGTGCATCCATTCAGATGGAAATGTCTCAGGTTTATCGTTTCCCACAGCAGAGTATTACTCCATTGTATAAAAAACGAACCTCACATCTTCTTTATTCATTCATCAGTCGATGGGCATTTAGACTGTTTCCAAGATTTAGCTAGTAGAGACTGTGCCACTATATGCATATGTTGCTGTGTTATGATGCTCTTAATTTTTTTTTTTTTTTTTGGTAAGGAAGATACAAGGAAGGGGAAGAGGAATTGAATGGAATCTCTAGTTCAAGTTTTTTTTAGGAATCTCCATACTGATTTCCAGTATATACCAGTTGCACCACCAGTGTATACACCTGCTAACAATGGAGAAGGACCTCATTTAGCCCACAACTATGCCAGCATGTCTTAGTGGTTGATTTCTTGATAGTAGTAATTCTTTCTGGGATGAAATGGAATCTCAGCATTGTTTTAATTTGAATTTCTTGAGTGATGGGTGATTTTAAACATTTTTTTCATATATTCATTTATAATTTGTCCTTGTTCATCTGAGATGTGTTTATTTTAGAGGCTTGTTTTTCGATTGGATCTTTAAATTAATGAGGTCTGCTTTTTTAGTTCTTTATGTATTCTTGATAGTAGTCTTTTTATCTTAGGAACAGCTAGCAAATATTTTTCTCACTCTGTGGGTTGTCTCTTCGCTTCATTCGTGGTTTTTCTTGATGTGTAAAAGCTTTTCAATAAGATGAGATCCCAGTTGTTGATTCTTTGTGATGGTTTCTGTGCATTCAGCGTTTTACTAATGAAGTCTTTGCCTACGCTAGTGTCTTAAGGGTTCTATCTGTTCTATCTGTAGCGAGTCATCTACTGTATCTTGTTTCCATGATTATGTTGCCTTCCAAAAGCCTTGCTTATATGCTCCTGAGGTCTTTAGGAGACATCTTTAATCTAATCTGTAACACTTTTGCAGGTAATTTCCAATGTTTTGTGATGTGTGTTGGTATAACATGCTAAAACTCAAATTTATAGCTAAGCACAATCTGTCATAACTAGGGCAAACCTATATGGGACATTATAGAAGCCCACAGAGAGGGCTTGGGTGAGCACCATTACCCTTCTTTTAGTTCTGCTATTCTCTTTTACTTCTGGTCTCGCTCTGATTCTTTCTATATCTGTATCTATATTTAGATTTTTCACACTAAAAATAGTGTTATGTGTTTGATATTGCCAAGAAATGATAAAACATTGGAAATTTCCTGGATAGGTGATATGGATTAGGTTAAGAAAGTCCTCTAAAGACCTTATGAGCACATCAGCAAGACTTTTGGAAGGACTCATGTGAGCAGTGTAGAGATGACTTTCTGTTATTAATTGGGGCCTTGTCAGAAAGGCAAACCACTGGGCACACCTCTTGGAAAAGCATATCTGGCACCCCCCAGCTCTTCCCTTCTCTCTCTGTTTCCTGGCCACTGTATATAGATGCTTTCCTCCACTCAGACCCTTTCACCATGACTTCTTGTCTTGGATATGGCACCTGCTATGGAGTAAAATATGTGAGCCAAAGTATGGTTTTCTTCCTTGAAGTCATAAGTAATGGGTGTTTTGCTTCAGAACTGAGAATGTAACTCATGCAGATAGATTCTGAAATGAAAATATAAAGTATGGAAACCAGAATACAGCTGTGGCTATTGTGCCATTGTGAATTAAGAGTTAAGGCTCTTGTACATCTTTTGATCACTTCTCTCTTTGTATCTGAACAACTTCCTTTCCCTTCCTTTGCTTTCCTTTCCCTTCTTCTCTTTCCCTTTTTCTTCCCCTTGCCTTCCTTTTCCTTCTCCTCCTTGCTATTGCATAACACTCATAGAGACTTTGAGATGTTGTAGGTAAGTCCACAACCAAAGGTACTAAACAGAAGTATAATCGAATGCATTAATTAGTGATCTTCATAGGAATACAGTCAACATAAACATATATGTAGCTATTCAAAGGGATTTGTTATTGGTACATTTTAGGTATATACAATAATCATATCCATTGTGATTAGATAACATTACAGTCTCAGGCATGGAAATCACAATGGTTTTCTGTGAGATCGCAAAAAATTTGAAATTACAGCACAGTGATGAGCAGAAGAATATGGTTGCATTTGAAGGTTGAAGGCTTGGAAATGTTCTCCGTAGAATCTGCATTATAAAGAAGAACAGGATAGAGACCAAAGTTCAAAGGAGCTATTTTTCCTTTTAAAGAGAACAAAAAATAAACAAACACAAAGACAGAAGCAGAGTACCATACAACAATACACATGGTGCAGAATTTTAAGACAATAGTAAGAAATGAAAATAGTTGTAATGTATTTTTATTGTCAAATCTTTTGCTCAGATTAACAGATACAGGTGTGTAAGATTGGTCAAATAATTAAATATTAATGCTTGCTTTCAATAAACCTTATTTTTTTGGTCATTAGGACTTTTTGGTTTATTTTAAAGAGAGTTTAATTTGTTTTTGCTTTCATTTTGTTTCTTTAATTTAATTTTATTTTGAAAAGTAAAAGCAAAGCAAGAGCAAAAACAGAAACAATGAAACAGGGCAATATACAATAGTGTATAAGCTACAAACTTTCAAACTAAGAATAGGTGATTAACAATGGTTGATACATTATCTATTTTAACACCAAATCTGTTGCTCAGATTAGCAGATGCAGTTACATAACATTAGACATACAGTTGGATATTACCACTTGCTTTCAAGAAACCTTAAAGTTTTGTTCTTGTCTCTTATTCTTACCTTTTGTATTTTATTTTTATTTTATTGAAGTACAAATATCAAGTATTTTAAGATACTTTGACAAGATGGATTTGATAAACTAATACATTGCAAACTGTTTTCATAATGTCTTGGTATCGCAGAAGGTGCATACATGATATTATATTCACAGACATTATTATAGCATCTGTCTCTTATCAGTAAATTAAGAGAGTGTAGCTGTTTATGTATCTATTTTTTATACCTGAATTACACCAAAGATTTAATAATTAATACTGTCTAACTTGTTGTTTTCCTAGTGGTTGTCCATAGTACTAGAATTGGACATAAAATCCTTTCCAACCACCATTTGTGCAAATCTTCCCTGTCATAGAATTATGTAGAAGCACAGAGTTATCTGTTCCAACTGTACTGTCCATACACACACATCATGATTCTTCCTTTCTATACCCTTTCCTTTGTCTACACCTGTCAAAGATGGGCACTCCATTGTCATTCAACTAATTTAGGTGCCTGAACTCGACACAATCCAACACAGTCCACCATTCCACAACAATAGTGAGTTATCCGAAGAAGTTGTCGACCATAGCCATTTACAGCTCAACTTATTATTCTGGCCCCAAGGGGTATACCTCATGTTTATACTTTTCTTCTAGGTGGTTAAGACCTAGATAGGGCAAGACCTATATAGCAACACATGTACTTTTTGTTTCTTATGCGGTCAGTGAAGTCCCCTCAGGGTTTATCTTATAGTGCTGTACCTTATTCTGTAGATCCTTTGTCTGTGTCATCCATGTGGATGAGTCATGGCCAATGCTTGACCAGTTTGCTCTCTGTGAGAGCCTGAGAGAGTTTTCTCTCCATGCGACTCTCCCCAGGGACACTATAGAACTTCAATCTCTTTCCCTTGTGGCTCCATAATCTCCTTGTTCAGAAAATTTGGAGCTCAACTGAGTTTCATGATGTTGCGGTACAGGTTCTCCTATGTCCTGAGTCTTCGCTGACCTTGAAAGGCTAGGGCCAAAATGTTGGCTGGCCTTGTGGCTCTTATATTTTTCCAATTTTTGTCTGTGAACTTAGGTTGTTACCATCCAGAAGAAAAGCTGCTTAGTATCCTGCAGCATATGCCATTCACTTTGCCTTATCTGACTCAATTGATTTTAGTTGTTGTACGTTTCCTTTTGTATTTCTGCTTTTGCTTCTTATACTAGGGAGACTATACGATATTTACACAGGTGTGTCTGGATTATTTCACTTATGAGTAGATGTTCAAGTGGGATCCACTTCAATATAAATGCTTCAAGCTTATCATTCTTAATAGCTGAGTAATATTCTATTATATAGAAATAACACATCTTTTTCAACCATTCCTCATGTGATGGACATCTTGGTGGTTTCCAAGATTTTGCTATCACAAATTGTACTGCTACAAACATAGGTACACATATATCACTAAAATGATAAAATGTTTTCAGTTTCTTTGGAACAATTCCCAGTAGGGGGATAGCCGGCTTGAATGCGATTTCTAGTCCTACTCTTTTGAGGAGTCTCCAGACTGACCTCCACAATGGTTGCACCAGTCTACATTCCCACAAGCAATGGAGAAGTGTTCCCTTTTCCCCACAAACACTCCAACATTTGTTGTTGGTTGATTGACTTATGATAGTCATTCTTTCTGGAGTGAGGTGGTATCTCAGTGTTATTTTTATTTGCATTTCACGGATGACTAGCGATGTCAAGCATGTTTTCATATATTTATTCGCTTCTTTAATTTCGTCCTCTGAGAAGTGTGTATTCATCTCAGATGCCCATTTCTGAATTGGGTCTTTAAATTTGAGGGCCCTGTCATATCTTAGTTCTTTATATATTCTAAAGAGCAGACCTTTGTCTGATTGCTTATTAGTTAGGATTTTTTCAAAAATTGTGGGTTGTCTTTTCACTCTGTTGACAATTTCTTTTGATATGCAGAAGCTCCTCAAGAAGAGTTGATCCCAGTTGTTGATTCTTTCAAGTGCTTCCCATGCGAATATATGTTTGTTCATGAGCTCTTTACCTACCCCTATGTCTTCAAGAGTTCCTCCTAATTTCTTTTCCAGGAGATTGAGTGTTTCTGTTTTAATGGTTAGATCTTAATCCATTTTGACTTTAACTTAGTGCATGGAGATAGAGCTGGGTCAAGTTTTAGTTTTTGGCACGTAGAAAGCCAAGTTTGCCAGAACCATTTGTTAAAGAGGCTATCTTTTTTCCAGTAAGCATGATTGCCCCCTTTGTCGAAGATCAGATGGCTGAGTGTGTTCATAGATGCTTTTGCACCTTCTAATCTATTCTGTTGATCCTCAGGTCTATTTCATTGCCAATACCATATTGATTTTATCACAGTGGCGTTGCAGTATAAATTCAAGTCAGGGATTGTGATGCCTCCTGCCTTGTCTTCATTAGTCAAGATTGCCTTTGCTATTCTCGGTCATTTGTGGTTTGAAATAAATTTTAGGAGTGATTTCTCTAGGTCCTGGAGGTATGTTGTTGGCAGTTTTATAGGGATTGCATTAAATTTGTACAGTAATTTTGGGTGTATGGCCATCTTCAAGATGTTGGTTCTTCCTATCCAGGAGCATGGAATATCTTTCCATTTTCTGAAATCCTCTATAATCTCTTTTCTTAGGGTGTTGTAGTTTTCCATGAAAAGATCTTTGACTTCCTTGGTTAAGTGAATTCCAAGGTATTTCATTTTCCAAGGTGCTATTGTAAAAGGTATTGTTTCCCTTTCAGTGTGCTTGTTATCTGTATAGAGGAATGCTATTGATTTTTGAGTATTGATTTTGCATCGGGCTATGCTACTGAATTTCTGTATCAGCTCTAGTAGTTTCTTGGTGGAAGTTTTGGGGTATTCCAAGTAAAGTATCATGTCATCTGCAAATAGTGATAATTTAACTTCTTCTTTACCTATTCTTATTCCCTTTATTTCTCCCTGTTTTGTAATTGTTGTTGCTAATGATTCCAGGACTATATTGAATAGGAGGGATGATAGAGGACAAACTTATCTTGTACCTGATTTAAGAGTAAAAGATTTCAACTTTTCCCCATTCAGGATTATATGAGCTTTTGGGTTGTCATAGATGACTTTTATCAAGTTAAGGTACAGTCCATCTATTCCAAGTTTCTATAGGACCTTGACCATGAATGAGTGTTGGACTTTGTCAAAGGCTTTCTCTGCATCAATTGAGAAAATCATATAGTTTTTAGATTTCGGTCTATTAATATAGTGTATTACATTTATAAATTTTCAAATATAGAACTATCCTTGCATTCCAGGGAAGAATCCTACCTGGTCATGGTGTATGATCTCCTTGATGATTTGCTGTATTCTATTTGCCAGGATTTTGTTGCGCATTTTTGCGTCTATGTTCATGAGGGAGTCTGGCCTGCAGTTCTCCTTTTTATTTATGTCTTTCCTTGGTTTTGGAATCAGTATTATACTTGCCTCCAGAAATGACTTTGGGAGGACTGCTTCCTTTTCAATTTCATTGAGGGGTTTGTGGAGGGTAGGGATTATATCTTCTATAAATTTCTTGTAGAATTCAGCTGTGAATCCATCAGGACCTGGACTTTTCTTTTTTGGGGTGCTTTTTATTACATTTTGTATTTTGTTGGCTGTTATTGGCTTATTGAAAGTTGTTATATCTTCCTGGTTCAGTTTTGGTAATCTTTACCTTTCGAGAAATATGTGCATTTCTTCTGTGTTTCCTATTTTGTGAGCTTAAAAATTCTCGAAGTAACTATTGATAATCTTTTGAATTTCCACTGGCTCTGTGTTGATTTCACCCTTTTCATTCCTTATTGCATGTACTTGAATTTTCTCTTGCCTCTTTTTGATGCGGTTGGCTAGAGGCCTATCAACTTTATTTAGTTTTTCAAAGAACCAAGTTTTTGATTTGTGGAGTCTTTGAACTGTTTTCTTCATCTCTATTTAATTAATTTCTGCTCTAATCTTTATGATTTCTTCTGTCTTTGCACTCTCGGTTTCATTTGCTCTTCTTTTTCTAGTTGTCAGAGGTGCAACATTAGGGTGCTAATTTGTTCCCATTCTGTTTTCCTAATGTGTGAGTTCATAGCTATGATTTTTCCTCTAAGAACTGCTTTCATCGCATCCCATAAATTCCTCTAAGTTGTGGTTGAATTTTCATTGAATTGTAGATATTGTTGAATTTCTTGTTAAATTTCTTCTGCAACCCATTGATTGCTGAATAGGGTGTTGTTTAGTTTCCATGAATTTAGCAGTTTTTCTGGTTTCTTTTGTCATCTAGTTCCAGTTTCATTGCACTGTGGTCAGGTAATATGCATGGGAGAATTTCTATTTTCTTGCATATACTTATGCATGATCTCTGAACTAATATGTGGTGCATTTTGGAAAATGACCTGTGTGCAGTTGATAAAAATGTGTATTCAGCTGTAGTTGCGTGGAACGCTCTGTATAGGTCCACCAGGTCCATTTGTTCCAAGCTCTGGCACAGTTGTACTACTTCCTTGCTTATTTTTTGTCTGGTTGATCTAACTTTTTGAGATAAGGGTATGTTAAGGCCTTCTATTAAGACTGTGGTCTTAGATATTAGTTTTTTCATGTCCATTAATATTTGTCTTACATAGCTGGGTGCTCCTGTGTTTGGTGCATAGATATTCATGAGTCTTACCTCTTGCTCTTGAATTTTTCCCCTGACCAATATATTCTGGCCTTCTTTGTGTCATTTGAGCCTTCTTGGTATGAAGTTGAAACTGTCTGAGAACAGATTTGCTACTCCTGCTTTTTTCTGAGGTGCTCGGGTATTTAGTGTTGTTTTCCATCCTTTGACTTTGAGCCTATGAATGTCCTTTTGAGTGAAGTGTGTGTCTTGTATATAGCATATTGTTGGATTTTGTTTCCTAATCCACTGTGCCAGTCTATTTCTCTTAATTGAAGAATTGAGTCCATTTACATTGATGGTTATAATTGAAATGTGCTGACTTATGTTTGTCATGATATTTACCTGATATTGTTTACTCCTGTGTATCCTGTGTTTAGTTGTCTGTCCTGTTTAGTGGGTTCTTTCCATTCTCATTCGTGGTTCTGGTCATTGTGGTCTCTCTAGGACATCTTTCAGCAGCCTGTGAAGGGATGGCTTTGGCATCAAGAAATTCTTTAGTTGTTCTTTGTCGTGGAAGTATTTCACTTCTCCATCAAACTTGAAAGAGAGTTTTGCAGGGTATAATAGTCTGGGCTGGAATTTGTTTTTGTGTAGAACTTGAAGAATTCTGCTCCATGCTATCCTTGTCTTCATTGTTTGTGTACAGAAGTTGGCTGTAATTCTGATGGGTTTTCCTTTGAATGTGAGCTCCTTCTTCTCTCTAGCAGCTTTCAGTATATTATTTTTGTGTTGGATTTCTGCGATGTTAACTATTATATGTCTTGGTGTTTTTCTACTTGGATTGAAGTTATTTGGTGTTCTGTATACTTCGGTCACCTGAATTTTGGGTTATTTCCTCATATTTGGGAAGTTCTCTGTGATATTTCTCCCCAAATTCTTTTTATGTCATTTGTATGGACTCCTTCGTTCTGGTTGATACCAATTATTCTCACGTTGTTCATCCTGGCTTCATCTTGCAGGTGATGGATTAGTTTTTCCTGCATTCTTGTTGTTTTTAAGAGATCCTTTCTCACCTTTTCACTAGCTGCTCCGGCATCTTTTAGATCTGAAACTTTTTCTTTGCTTTCACTCAGACAGTTTTGTAGAATCATGATTGACATTTTTAGTTCTTCTATATTTCTTTAACTCTGTTTCATGCATTCTATTTCTTTTATGTATTGCTCATTCAAGGAATCCACCATATTTCTGATCTCCTCAATTTTTTTATCCATGTCTTCTTTAGAGGTAGTTATTCTTTTTCTGCAGTGATTCTTCGAAGTTGGGTTTCCTCTGTATATTTCCGGACTTGTTTCTGTATTTCAGATGTTATGATTTCAAAGAATTGTATTTTTCCAAAAAATTCTTTTTTGGTTTCAGAGATTATTTCTGCTTTGAGTTCCTCTTGAACTTTATGCTGTTTTGTCTTTGCTTCAGATGCTTTTTTTTTTTTTTTTTTTGCGGAACTAGGGATTGAACTCAGGCCTTTGTGCTTGCCAGGGAAGCGCTTATTCCACTGAGCCATATCCCCGGCCCCTTCAGATGCTGTTAATTCATATGTTTCAGCTGGAATAGTGCACTTGTTTTGGGTGACCATTGTTTTTCCACCCAGTGTTTCTGGAATTGGTTCTTTCTTTCAGATAATATGTATTCAGATATATCTTTTTTAATTTGCGAATTACTTCTTGTCTGATTTCCCCTATACCTTTTTGTTGTTGTTCCTTTGCTGCTGTATCTGTTAATTCATTCATTACAGCTGAGCTAGTGTCCTCTGCCCTTACTTGTGGACTCAAGATCTGGGATTGCTTTTTTCCCCTCGTGTTTGTAATTTTGTATAGCACTGACCTTTGACCTTTGATGTAGAGCTTTGGTGCAGCTATAACCTTAGCTTGTTATGAGATTCAGGTGCCAGTCTATTAAATTTGATTTGATTTTCCAGGTATGCCTATCCTCGATCTAGCTTTTGTGTTGAGTTCCTTTTTGCTGCAACTCCTGTGGTTCCCCTCTGTTGCTTCCCTGTTCAGGCGAGCATGAACCGAACTGGGATGCAGAGCAAGTAATGAAAATTCCCATTGTCTTGGCTGGCTTTGGGGAGAGGATCCAGATAATTGCCAGAGACAGCCCTTCTGTGTCAGGCAGGTCACTCTCTAGGTGGGAAGGCCTGGGCTTTGGTGGGTCTGCTGGGCTCCCAAAAAGATATTGGATGATCTTGTTCACCGGGTAGATTGTACTGGTCGGCCAGCCTGTGCTGGGTCCGGGTCTACAGACCGGATCCTGAGAAGGCTGGGATAGTTCCCTCTGATGCAATGGACCTGGAGCCCTCACTCAGAGGCCCAGCTATGCTGGGTCTTGCTCCGCAGGGGGGAGGGGAGACACAGGGAATCCCTTGGAAATGTCTCTCCAGCACGGTGGGCCTGGACTTCTACATTTACTGAACTTTGATACCCAGGGAGTCCGGGGAAATTCCCACTCATTAGTGGGCTTTAGGGCAGAGGATCCGGGGAGGTGTTGGTAAGTGGGTCCTGAGGCTTCAAGCCGGTCCCTCGCTTGGAGGGCTTCAGGGTTGGTATCCGGGTAGCATGCGCGCGGGAAGAAGCCAAAGGCTCTCTCTCAAACTCACCACACACTCACTGATCTGGGAAGCCTTGTGAGACGTGCAAATTCCCACTCACAGGGAGGGCTTGGGGCGGGATCCAGGAGTCCGCTGGAGTCTACCTCTGTCTCAGGCTGGTCTCTCAGGCTGGGCAGTGTGGGCAGGATCCAGGAAGATGGCAGAGTTGGCTGCACTGTCTCAGGCCAGTCTCTGGGGCTGGGCCGGTGTAGGCGGGATCGAGGAGGCTGCTGGAGTCGGCCGTGCTGTCTCAGGCTGGTCCTGTTTTTGCTTTTATTATTTAAAATAAAATAAAGATGGTGCATAAAAATAAAGATATATCAGGTATAGGTACAAATACAATATGATAAATGTGGTCATTATGTATATTTAAAATGTACAATAAAATTAATTTTTAAAAATTGAAGTAATTAAAATGATACATAATTTCAAAACAAGATGATAGAAGTGGTTGTTATATTGCATATTGTTATCTTCAAAGTACTTGTTCAATTTTCCAGATGTAAGCAAGCAAAATTGATCAAATTTAAGCATTCAGTGTTTTTTTCTACAAACCAATATAAATTAATATAATACAATTAATCTTAGCTATCATATATATTTTTTTCTCTCCCTTCTTCCTTTTCTCCTTTCCCATTCTCAATTGTCTTTTTTTCTCTTTCAAGCAGTTTCTTTCCCTTTCACAATATTTATTGTAAGTTTTAGATTTTACTTTCTCTTTCAGTTTCCTATGCTAGAGAGAGAATAAAAGCACTTTGATTTTCTTCACCTGTTTTATTCTGAAGAGGCTACAGTCCTATTGGTTTGTGCCACCACATTCAGAAAGAGTCTCTCCCTATCAGTGTGTCAGCCAACATGTCACTCATGTAAAGATTCAAGAAATTTTATGATATGTTAAGTGATTCTCACTTAAGATAAGTTGAGACATCACAATTAACAATCAAACTGAACTATCAAAAATAAGAAATATGTTCTGAGAAATCTGTCTAGTCTTAGCAAGTCCAAACTGTTATCTTTCCTGTTTTGAATATATGTAGTCATGTCGCTCCCTCCTATCACCCCTCCTTCCAGACAAGATGACACCCGATGGCGCAGAAAGCTTAAGTCCATGAGATGCTAAGAACAGCAGTAAGAGTTTTCTAGGCTTGCCTCTGGTGCCTAGCAAGGTGAACTTCCAGGAATCACAATGCAGCACACAAAGCCACTTTAGGAGCATCATGAGGGAAAAGTCATTGGGTTTATATTTTGAATAGCATAAGTAACATTCTGACTGGATGCACACATCCTCCTGAGGTGTTTCCATGCTAATCTAATGCTGGGCAATGCTTTGCATGCAATGCAGTGCATTTTATTCCTCTCTTTAAGTCTGGATAAGAAGTCAGCCAAGTGATGGAAAGCAGATTGTTGTACACAGGGAGTTGGGTGGGGAGTGTAGGGAGGCAAACGTATCAATTTTGTTGAGAGCTGAGGAGTTACCTCTCCTACTCTTCTTATCTCCTTTTCATTTTCTGGAACACATTTGCTCATACCCTCTAAATTTAAATGTCTCAGGGCTCAAATAAGGCAAATCACTCTTTTACATCCTGGAATTGTTTCTTTTCAGTGTATGTCATAGGAAGGGTAGAAAAGGGTAGAGAAGGCCCGTCTGAAGGTCAGATGCTATATTTAATTGTGTTTTCCACAACTAGTTATTTCTTTCCTATGAACTCCTTTGTATCTTAGTTTTATGTTGAATGACTGTCGTGGTTTGTGCCTGGTTATCCCCTCAAAACATCATGCAATCATAGGTGGGGCTTTCTCAGAGGTGGCTGCATCTGGAATATGTGATTGATTCATGATACAATGCTCAGATCAAGGATGTTGGGATTAAATGTGGGTGATTAGTAAATCAGTCTACTGCGTTCTTCGGAACTGTCATGGGTACAACATAAGGGACAAAAAAGGCTTTTCTTTTCCCTTGCTTAATTCTTTTTTTTCTGTCTTTTGCTTGCTATGAGCTTGTTCTCCTTTAAGCTGCTCTTCTGCCAAGCCACACTCCCTCAGAACCAGCTGATTATGGACAGAAACAAAATGAGATGAATAAGCCTTTCCTCTCTTTAAATATAAGTTTCCATACTTTGCCTAAGACAGATTTTGAAGAAGAGAAAGGGGGTATTTTCTCCAACTATACCTGGCCATGTTGTTCAGGAACATTTGGGAATTCCTTGTGGGAGGAGTTTGGAAAGGTTTGGAGATACTGGCTGAAAAAAGATAAGCTAGAACACCTCAGCCTGTACTTCATGGGAGATTCTGGGAAGAGCTCAGAAGACCTAATGCTAACAGGAATGAGGGCAGTCAAAAACAAGCTTGGGAGGTTTCTGCTGAGAAGGACTGCATCGGCTGTTGGACTCCAGAAAATGTGTGTTACGGCTTGACAGAAAGTTTGCCTACATTTTTCTCAGTTCAGAGACTTTGCTGATATTAGAATTAAGGACAGAAGATTAATTTATCTTGCAGAAGGCATTTCAAGACAGACTAATGTTGAGGTAGTGGCATGGCTACTGTTGTTTTTTAAATCCAGATTTATGTTAAAAATCAAGAGTAAAAAGCCCATCAGAAGGATTCAAAACATTGTCAGTTTGGCTAGAAAGAAAGTTTCAGTAAAGTTGCAGCCTGAGAAGATGGAAGAAAGGAGAGGTCACTAAAATACTAGGAAGGAAAAGCCAACTACAGAAAAAGACAACAGAAAAGATCACCTGAGGATATAACAAGAACCAGCAAGATTCCATTCTTTGCAACCTCACGTTTGCAAAGGTGAAAGAATTTGCTTTGAGAAGAGATTCTCAGAGCTCTGTATTCCATAGTGGTGGTGGTTTCTCTACAGGATTTGGTATATTCACTAGACACCTACAACCAACAGAGAAGAAAGCCCCACTTCTACTCCAGATGTGAATAGACCTTCGCGTCATTTATGCAGTGCTGGTTTTAGGCACATGCAGAATGCAAGAACTGTGGGGTCAGAAAAGTTTCTACCCAGATTTCAGAAAAAGACATGGGAGGCCAGCAAGTGTGGCCCTAAGGAGGCAGAGTGTTAAGACGTTAGTCTGAAGACAAAGGTATAATGGAGACCTTAAAAATTTGGAGAAGCTAGGAACATATACCATCTGAGGAAAACTGCAGGGAAGGAACAGAGCCAGCCCAAGAGAGAAGCCATGGGAGTTACAACCACCAGAAGTGCTACACAAGTGGTGCCACCTAAGCCCTTTGTAATTGACATATTGCCACAAATTGCTTTGGAAGATGAGCATGAAACTTCAGAACTTCACATTTTCCCTGATGAATTTTGGACTTGCTTTCATCCCATTTCTTTGTATTCGTCTATTTGTAACTTTTAGAAGGGTAATGTTTATCTTGTGCAATTGTATTGGAAGTGTTTAACTTTTTTTCATTTGCATAGGAGATTGTAGGGAAGCGTTTTCCTTAAATCTTACAAGAGACTTGGAAGTTGGACTTCTCAGCAATGCTGAAACTCTTGGGATTTTGGCAACTCTTAGATGTGGACTAAATATATTTTTCATAAAGGGATGTGCCTGAGTCTTTGGAAGATAACAGGCAGAATGTTTGGCTTGTGTGCAGATGTCCTCCTGAAGCCTCATGTAATCATAGTTGGGCTTTTTTCAGAGGTGGCTGAATTTAGAATGTGTGATTGATTCATAGTACAATGTTAGGGTTAAGGATGCTAGGAGTAAGGGCAGAGAATCGCCAAATCAGTCCACTGACTGCTTTGGGACTGCTCTAATCAGGTTAGCCTGGAGATAATAGAAGAGAAAGAAAGAGGCGTGTCTTCTCCCTTCCTTGTTTTCTTCTGCTTGCTATGAACTGGTTCTTTTTCATTGCACTTCTGCCAAGCCACCCTGTTTGGAAACCAGTCCGATAGGGCTACAAACCTCTACAGTCTATGACTACATAAATCTTTGTCTTTTTAAATTTTAGTGTAGAACATTTTGTCTCAGGAATGAGAAAAAAGTAACTAAGGCTATTTACGCAGTGTCTTGAACTGCAGTTTTATTTTTGGCATAATTCTTGCATTTCTAGATTTCACTCTGTTTAGAATCAAGACTAAGACATAATTGTGTCAACTGTCAAAGATCAAATTCAGTGCTTGGTAAAGATAGTTCAATGGATTGATGAAAGGAAAATGATTGATAAATAAAAAGATGGACTAAAACATTAAGAAGATTTATAGAATTTGATATCAGTATTCTTTTACATTTTCACATTATATGAAGACCTCAAGTCATTCACAAGAATCCAGATGATTTCTCCAAGGGTCTTTCCATAGACATCTGACTAATCATGATATAGATTGAACATATGTAATACAGAACCTGAAATTTGAAATGTTTCAAAATTTAAAATGGTTTAAGCATTGACATAATAGCACAGTGGAAAATCCACAGTTGACCTCACAAAATTTTCACTAAAAATACTTAATAAAACTAACCTCAAATGTATAAAAAACAAAAATGAATTTCAGGCTTAGATTTAGGTCTTATCCTCCAGATATTTCATGATATATATGGAAATATTTTAAGATCGGAAAAACCAATATATGAAAAATTTCTACTCTTAAACTTTTTGGATTGAGCTACTCAAGCTGTTCTCCAGTGAAGACAGTGACATGAAAATGTTTACATGGCCATGTCTTCTAAAATTTCTAAATCTTTAGTAGATTTTACCCACTGGAAACTAAGAGCCAATGATGACCAATATTGACTGATAGGCAGAAACAGATATGGTACCAGATGTTTGGTACCAGATGTTTGATATAATTAATGCAATCTTTATACTAATTCTAGATGGAAGATTCTAGAATATCAATTTCAAGGATGAATAAATTGTAACTTATGAGAAGTGTGTGGCTTATATGCAAGAACTGTCACCTATTTATTGCAGAATTCTGAAAACTTTAACCAATCCTAGTAAGTACTACTCCATGATACAGAGCTTGTTATTTTTGTTACACTGCTGCGTTTTTCTAAGACAAGATACAGAAGTCTATTTTAATAAAAAGGAGAAAAATGTATGCTATTCTTAGAAAAACATTTGAAAGGACTTATTAAATATAAAGACTAAAAAGCTTTTTATTGATAAAGATGCATTCAATTTTGTGGTAAAAGAAAAAAAGTAATTTTAGGGGTAAACATATGTCACAGAAGTTATTCTACTGATCAAAAAATTCCTCTATTTCTTTATAAATAGATCCCTTAAAATAAGATGTTACAAAGGAATTTCTCTAGGGGTGGTTTTATTTTGCTTCTTCATGCATGAATGATGTTAGAAGATTACGTGCTATACACGTTTTATACTCAATGTCTGTGTGCACATTCTAAATATAGCACTAAAGACAAGGATAGTTATTTTCCGCAATGATAATAAATTCCTCTTTGCAAGAAAAAAAAGCCATTTTTAAGGAGGTTTACTTTCATAATATTTCTCATTTTTAGTATTTCTTAAATAAAATTTTATTTCTGGACTCAGTTTAGGTCTGGGAAATTATTAGATCTTATTTAGTTCCATATATTGTCTTTACCTGTGGTTCAGGGCATGACATGTTTCCTTGACATTATTGTCTTCTAGGGGCAGATTCATACATAGCCTGTATATTCAGTGGAGAAATTTAAAAATACTAATGAAAAAGATTTTAAATAGACTTTTGGAGCTACTTACTCTGTTTTTAACAATTATCAGTAAGAATCAATAGAATGAGGTGAAAAGATGGTAAGCTTAAGAATCAGACTTACCTGAAATCTAATATTTAGGTAATTTATGAAACTCTGGATTTTATTCTTCTCTGTGTGATATATAATTCCATAAATTTATATGAAATAATACAGGGAAAGTTCCTGCTTGGTAGCACTTCATTCTTTCATTTCCCTTTCTGTTTCTATGAGTCTTTCTCTTTCTATTCAAAAGTAGAATACTGGTGAACTATAAAAGCATTTTGGACTAAATCTCAAGACTGATTTTTATTACTTAATAAATACATTTCTGCTTTTGAGATCTTATACTAGGGAGACTATACCATATTCACACATGTAGGTGTGGTTTATTTCACTTATGAGTATATCTTCAAGGGACATCCACTTAAATATAAAGGCTTTGAGCTTATCATTCTTTATAGCTGAGTAATACTCCATTGTATAAAAATACCACTTCTTTTTCATCCATTCCTTAGGTGATGGGCATTTTGGTTGTTTCTGAGATTTGGCTATCACAAATTGTGCTGCTATAAACATAGATACATATTTATCACTATTATATGACATTTTCAGTTCCTCTGGGAAAATTCCAAGTGGGGGGATAACTGCTTTGAATGCAGTGCAGGGTTTCAGAGTAAATCCTGAGGGGATTTGACTGACTTTGTCAAATACAGAAGTTGCATTTCTTGTTATAGGTATTGCTTTATCTTAGTCTTAACCATCCAGCAGAAAAGTATAAAAACAATGTATAAAAACTAAAGCCATATTACTATGCTGAGCTGTAAAAGGCTCAAGTCAACAACTTCTGACATTGCCAGTCCTACAGATAATCCACTACTATTATGAACTACTGGACTATATTGGAATATTTTGCTGAATTCACAGCCTACAATATTTAAATGGCAATGTAATACCCATCTCTGACAAAACTAACCAAAAAAAAAGGGGATATAAATGAAGGACCATTTTGTATCTGTATATACAGAATATTTAGGATAGCTATGCAGCTATTTTCTCTTCATTTAATGGGAAGAAAATTTTATACTAATAGTGTTTGGAAAGGATATCATTTCTGCATCTTGTGCTATGAAGACCCACTACAAGGACAACAATATTTAGTGTATTAATTATTGAAATTGTCCTATTAATCGGTTTTGAAACTGTCTCGTTGCTATTTGTTTCTCAATAAAATTAATAAAAATAAAATAAAAATAAATAAATAAATGAGTACATTGGTTGCTCTTGATAATCCTAGCCCACAGATATTCTTGGGAAATCCTGTCCGGGGTCCATGGAGGATGGCATCAGCATGGCATGGACGGTTCAGGAAATTGGAAACCAGCCAGTGTTCAGAAATCACAGATCCATTTGCAATGCAAACCCAGGGGAAACTATATGATGTTTTGGGAGTGATTTTGAAAGCACATGGTTTGGAATTATTTTGTTAGATTAAATATTTTCTTTGAATCATTTACTTTAGAAGATTAAAAGCTGATTATAACATATCACTGTTTTTAGATGTAGCAATATCTGAGCAGAAATCATACACTTCAGGTTCCTGAGAAAATAATCAGAAGAACTGATGTGGTATTCTTTAAAGCCTAATACTGGAGCAAAGAGAGGCATTACAATAGTTTATTGTTCACAGAATAATACATTCTTGTAGCATTGTTTTGGCATGCAGGCTTCACCCAGAGTTGATTGGTGTTTGGCAAGACGCCAAAATAATGCCTCTGATGAAGGAAATTATACAAATGTAAACTTATTTTTTTACTTTCTAGTAGTAAATGTCTCCTTTACTTCAAATCAAACAGGTAGTTTTGCAATTATATGGCAAACAGGCCTTCCAAGAGAGAAGCTCTGAGTCAGAAATGGTGGTGTGATTGTCCCAGAACAGTGAAACTTCTTGGTAGAAAAATGGAAGCAATATGTGATAAATATGGAACCTCTCCTAATAACTAAATGTCCCCCTACCGTGGAGTTCATGATAGCTACAGGCAGCCTCAGTGGTTTTTCTTTTCAGGAACCACTATTTTCTTCAATATTTTTTCTAATAAGTAAAAATAAAAAAAAGGGTCCTAGAAATTGCAGTGATTTAACTAGCAGCAAAGTTGTATATTATTTATTTTTTTCTTTTAAATATGATTAAATTATCATACTCCTGGTACACTTCATTTGCATGGAATTCTGCACCATACATACTAATTGTAAAGTTATTAACCCCCATCCTGGGGGAAAAACTACTGATAATTTTTACTGAGATCTAGCTAAACTTTAAGTATATTGTGACAAAGTTATAAATGATACACAAAATACTACTTTAACATTTGGCCACCAACATAAGAAAATGGTTTAGAGCTAACCAAATATCTCAGCAGATCAAAGCACCTGCAAGCAGGCACAGAGGCCAGGGATTTGATGCCCAGGCCTGCCATGCCAGCCCTGCCCCTTGGATGCGCTGAGATGGCAATTGAGCCTGGAAGTGGTGGCTCATGCCTGTCGTCCCAGCTCAAGGGAGGTTGTAAGCAGGTAAATCACTACTGAGTCCAATCTGGTAGTGAGTCCTTGAACACCCTGTAGATCCTTTGCTAAAATACGAAAGAAAGAAAGAAAGAAAGTAAGAAAGAAAGAAAGAAAGAAAGAAAGAAAGAAAGAAAGAAAGAAAGAAAGAAAGAAAGAAAGAAAGAAAAGAGAAAATGGTTTATGCATACAAATTTTTGTGATTTTGGTTTTTCTTTTTGGTGGTACCAGGGATTAAATTCAGGACCTTGTGTTTGCCCACAAGCATTTATTCCACTGAGCTATTGTGTTCTGGTAATTTTTAAAATGTAATACATCCTACCCTCCTATAGGCCTCAGAAATAAAGTATAATGAACAGGAAAGAAAAAGAACAGAATGCAACTGATTGTTAAGGCAGAACATCTTGACAGTAGAATATATACTTCATCATCAAGTGCAGAATTTCATAGGGACAACAAGGTAGCAAGCTGTTTCACTTATACAGTTGAAGTGGATTTTACAATTACCAGTTGCAATAAATGCACTAAATGAAACTCCTAAGTTGATACTACATGGCACTGAGTTAAGTTCTCTAAGCTACAAATGCGCATGATTTAAAAATGGTTTTATAAATTTAATTTTTAAAACTATAACATGAAGAAGGTGCTAAAAGTGGTGTGACAGCTCAATGGAATAAGTTTTCCAGATGTTGTTAGGGATGAACGGGGTGATACTCAGAACCCTTCACCAGAATCCCCTAGCTTGATCATAGTGGATTAAGTATGAGCTTTGTGGCTGCAGTTAGTCAATGACACTGGCTTGATGGACCTTTCTTTTTGCACAAAATCCCATTGAGTTATCTTATCGCCTTGGCTGATGAATTATTAGGCGAGGAGTGATCCAGGGAGTGATCTGGGTGAAGTTCTTCAAGCGACTGACCAATCAATCGATCAATCAATCAATCAATCAATCAGGTTGAGGGGCTGCAGCAGCCTTGAAGCCCTCACCCTTGTCAAACATTATAGGCACTGTGCCTACTATTGTGCTGGGTAAGAATCACTGAGAAATCCTCCTCATTTCCTGCCTGCAGCTGAATACACTCCTCAACTTCTTTTACATGGAAAAAGAGCCACTTACTCCCTTCTACTTCACAGTTGATGAAACTGATCTTTCACACACTCCATTGTGGGTGAGTGGAGGGGTGTGGTGTTGTGGCCACAGTCTGTGCATTTTGGCTCAGAACACACAGTGGAAACTTAACACTGCCCCCATTCTGCAAGCATTTCCGCTGTTGGCTAGCAGAGCTACGACAATGGGTTCCACCTCACCTTCCATATCCCCCTCTTACACAATCTCGATCATTACTGGATACTCAGTCTGTGTCAGCAGTCCTCACAGGGTGAATGACTGTACCAGAATAGATGGTGGGATCTGCCCCCTAAGAAATGCCGTGCACTGAGTTTTGTTACCTTTTCAGCACTGTTGTTGTCTTCGCCTTTGGACAAGCTGTATTCAACCAGGTCCCCCACTTCCAGGCCATCAAGTTCACCAGAGAACTCACTGTAATAGAAAAAGTTTTCCTTTTCATGACTGGTTGTTTCAATAAATCCCATATTATCTTTCAGGGTTTCCACATAACCCAAGGGCTTCTTAGAATTAAACTCATGACCCCAAAGTCACACACAAATTGCAATCTGCTGCACAGGCCTGTTGGTCACTAATACTAAATTCAACTTTATCTCTTATCTTAGGAGAAGTACATTCTTCCAAATCTTTGACCTGGAAATCAGTAGTCAGCTTCACTCCCCAGTCATCACCAACAGTAATGCCATCTTCAGAATCCTCCTTTGGTTTTACTCAGGCTAGTGGTCTTAGGATTGGAAAAAGTGGCTTCTTTTTCTACAGTGCCTAGAAAACAATGGTCTCAATGAGAATGGAAGGAAACCATGTCTTTGGGAAGTTTTTAAATTCTAATTGCAAGATTTTCTTGGGCAGAGAGCATAAGAGGAACCATAGTAAATTGTACTTCATTTGCAATATGGAGCTGATTCCCACCCAGAATTTCACTAAAGTGGAAGAATGTCTAAGTCAGATCCACTGATTTACTGAAACCAAATCCTTCTCTCATGGCAATGACTGAACACATTTCTCTAGCTTCACTGATGAACTGAAATGTATTTGATAGAACTCCTATACTGGTTGCTCATTCTGATTTGTCAGATTGCTCTGTTGAAATATTAAAGCTAACATGGTCATCTTTGAGCAGGATCCCCTTGTGTTTTGTATCTTTATCTCCAAAAGAATGGTCCTTAAGAATCACAAAATCAACCTTGATTCATCCCAGCAGTGGTCATTCTGGTTTTTACTGGGCCATTTAGGGATAATTTTAGTTTTAGTTGCTTCAAAACGTTCAGTGCTGGTATCTTTAAAAATGACTTTCCTTGAGATAATAACCTAACATCTGTTGCAACTTCTTTACCATTTCTGTCCTTGATTGTGAATTCCACATCATCTCCATGCTGCAAGGCTTCCAGGTCACCTTTAAGCTCACCATAGTGGAAGAGTATCTCTGACCAAATCATCTCTTCCAGTGAGGCCAAAAGCCTCCATCATGTCAAATCTACCCCCTGACAGTGCACTTGTTTCTTTTTCAATAACATTATGTTAGGAGCACTTACAGCACCAGTATGCTTATTGTCATCAATGACACATCATCACCAGTTTCTAGCTGAACATTCACTGCAGCATCTTCAGGAATGCAAGTCAGGTCAAACATCTCCCCATTATGTTCATAGCATGAACTCCCTGTTGGACTCTGAGGGGGCAGCTGGAGGTTTACCCTTTGCGTTTTGAGGAACAGTTCACACAACTTTCCCATTTATTCATTCTTCAGGGTGGATTTCTGATCTTATCTTCACTAGCTTAGTAGCAATTTGCCAGTCCACCAGCAAGACGATACTTCAAATTCAGCGTCACCTTCTACTTTTAAATTCTAAAGGTTGCCATTATATTATGAGCAGTGGAAGAAAAGTCTAGCTTGGAAACTGAGGTTAAAAGTTTTTCTGTAATCTCAGTTTCACCAAGTGCTGCTGAAGTGCCACTGGGGGAACCCTTTTGTCCCTCATGGAGAAAGTTTGGGTCAAAGCTCATCTCACAGTGATAAACAAATATTACACTTTCAGTAGTATTAGCAGGTTCTTTTTTTTCAGCACAAGGTTCAAAGGGTGAAAGTTGTTAGTATTTAAAAAGGTGAGAAGAATGGTCTACCAAGCTAATAAAGAATACAACTGCTGCTGCACTGGTGTTTTGTCAGGTAGCAATTATGCTGTTGCTTTTGTGTTGATTTCTCAGCCTCCAGAAATATGACAAATAAATATCTGTTGTTTACATAGCTTCTATGATTTGGATCTGCAGTGTCCCCCAAAGGCCCATGTGTTGAAGACTTGATTCCTAACTCTTCGCACTACTAGGAAGTGATGGAAATCCTTAGGCAGTGGGGCCTAAGCAAAGGAAGGTAGGCCATATTGGGACTCCAGCCCCTTGGTATCCTTCTGTTTTATTTTCTGGCTGCTCTGCCATGTGCTCTCCACCGTGATGTCCCTTTTGGCCACTCACCAAAGTGGAATAGGACTAAGTGACTATGGGATGAACCTTCCACAGCTTTTCTAAGTTGCTCTGGGGAATTTTGTTATAGTAAAGTAAAGCTGATTAATACAGTAAGCCACCTAATTTATGGCATTTTGTTATAGTACTTCAAAGGAATAAGAAGGAAAGATAAGAACTGAATCTACTTACCTATCCAGAATTCTATTAATTAAAGCCTAATTCTCCCCCCCACACACACATGTCCACCCCTTTTATAGCCAAGGAATGTAATTCCAGGATTCCAATCCTCTCTGGAACACACAGAAACACTAATGCTCTCCCTTCACACATGGGCTAGAGGACAGGTGGCACTACATAGTTGTTTGGGTGCTGAAGAACAACCTGTCTCCCATTACTTTCTAAGAAGTGCTTGGCATTTCTTTTTTTTAATAAACTTCAAGTACATTTTGGTTGTGGAAGATTATAGAATGGTCTTATTGACACTTTGAACACATTTCCTTAGCTGGAAGCTAATTTAGGAGCCAGTCTGAGAAGTTTGTAAACATAAAAGGAATATTCTCTACAATTTCCAACCAACCAGCTTCCTAATGCTATATGGATTTTCATAATTTCCTGTTCAATTTCTTTTTGATTGTGTGAAACTATTACATAGCAGGATGAATAAACTGAAAAAGAACACATTAGAAAAATAACTATTTTCACAACCTTGGGAATCTTTAGAGGCTTAGGTCATGTTCTAGGTGCATGACAGCTGCACTGCACCTCTGTTAGCAGTCAAGCAGCCTAGATGGCTGGAAGAACACTTGGAGGTGACAGCTTCTGATCCTCAGGACAGAAGTATTTGAAGGAGGTAGATACCTACCCTCCCTTCTCAGCCCTGCAGTGCATGAGAATTGTTTTTAAGAGCAGAAAATATCTTTTGAGGTAAAAGGTAGTTTTTAAGAGAGACAGAGGGAGGGCTGTCCACATAGCCCAATGGATTAAATTGTCTTCTTAGGCAGACGCAGGGACCAGGGTTCAATCCCCAAAGTGCTTTGCTGGCCCTGCCCCTGGGTGCACTAAGACAGCTATTGACATTGTGTGGTGGTGTGTGAATGATGAAAACAGCAGGATCACTGTGAGTATGATCTGTGTATTGGGATCCTGCAAACCCTATATACCCTGTCCTAAATACAAAGGGAGGGTTCCCAAGTGGGTTGCTACATGGTGAATTTTTAAGCAACCTACTTGTTTTAGAATTGCATTAGATTTACTGAAAAGGCACAGAGAACACAAGATTTTGAAATTCTCTCCTCAGTTATCCGAATTGTTCACATCATCCCTTTGCTTGGTATTTTTAGAATTAATGGACCAATATTGATAATAATTATTAAATAATGTCCACAGTATATTCCAATTCAGTTAGTTTCCCCCAGTGTCTTTTTTTTTTCTTTTAAAGTCATATCCAAGATGTACTTCCCATTCAGCAGTGTGCTCATCCTGTCTCCCTAAGTTCTACTTAGCCAAGACCATCTTTTTCAGGTTTTCTTGAGTTTTGATGACTTTGATATTTTGGGAGAGAACTGATGACAGTTTTTTAGGCTATTTCTCCATTATGATTTATCAATATGCTTCTTCTGATTGAGACTATGATTTCTTAGAAAGCAGCTCACAAAAGTAAATGATAGTCCTCCTAATATATCAGGAGTAAAAATTATCAACATGCCACTTTGATATAACATAGATCACCTGGCTAAGGCCATGCATGTCAGGATCCTTCATGATAAAATTTCTTCTCCTAATTTTTTATTCTGCTCTTTTTGGAAGGAACTAGCAAGGTGCAACCCAAAGGCAGATGGGGAATTATTCTCAATGTCCTTCAAAGCTGAATATCTACATCCATTATTTGGATTGTTTTCACATGAGATAGTTGATTTCTCTTTTATTTCCTACTGATTTATTTACTCAGTCATTTATTTGTCAGTACAGACTCATTCACAGATATTCATTTTAGACTTTAGATTATAACATAATACTAGGTAATTGTGTTGCTCAAATTTTGCTGGCTTTAACCACTGGGCACTGCCCTGTGGATTCTTTTACCTCTCTGAAACTCCACCATCATCAGACATTTTTATTTATTTTATTTATTTATTTGGTACAGAGTCTCACTACTCAGCTTGGAGTTGTATGATCCTCCTGTCTCAGCCTCCCCAGCTTTGGAATTACAGACTTGTGCCATCATGGTGGCTGGCTTGGCATGGGGCCGGCATGACATGCAGTACCAGAGACTGAAGCCAGGTTCTTGTGCTTGCCAGGCAGGCACTTAGAACACTGAGCTCTCTCTCCAGCCCCATTTTTATGTTTTTAAATATTTCATTCCTTTTCTGGTGCTATCAGATATTCTAGGATCATCTTGCATATTTCTGCCTCTGTCCTATGATCAATCATTTCTCCGTGGTGCTTGGCTCCTTTCGTTGGGGGATGGTATTAGACACAAGGATCTGGTTATTCCAGAACTAGGTGTGTGTTTTGCTGCCAGAATTCAAGGAGTATTTTGTCTCTACTGGTCAGAGAGGTAAGGAAATTTGAAGTCACACTGTTCCAGGTAATTATAATAGTCAGTTTGAATGGATTGAGAGACCCCAGGAGAGATGATTGGATCACGGGGTAGTGTGATCACCTTTGGATTAACCCTCTGATGTACACAACATACAGCTGAGTGTGTCCTTAGGAGGTAGGCTGTGTTGGATTTGGTCAACAGAAGGGTCTCTTTGGTGATATCTCTCTCTCTTTCTGGTGCTACTTTCAACCCACTATGCTTCCTGGGTTCCATTAAATATGAATATTTGCTTTACTACTCCCTTCCTGCACGACATCTTGCCTTGCAGAGAATCAGTCATGGACTGCTGCCTCAGAAACCATGAGTCAAATTAACTCCTCCTTTAATGTTTGATGTCAGCAATTGTGTCTCAGCAATGGAAAAAATAATATCCTGGTCCATGCATATAGGCACCTCTAAGCTAAGGGTGAATTTGTGTTGATGTCTCCAACTCTAGAGACCTAAGTATACGATTAAGTTTCAATAGGAACTTAATTTTCCTCCTACGATAGTGGGTATCTGGTTTGTTAGGGAAAATTATGGTTTTCTCCCAGTTTTCACTTTGAGACTGAAGGAGCAACAGAGAGCTAGTTGGGAGGAATGGGGATAACTGGGAACTTAATGGCAGCATGAAAAGCAGCAGGGAAAAATGTACGGAGCTACACCTGGTAGAACTGGAAGCGATGTCAACTCTATTTTTTCCCAACAGATGTTCAGCATAGGAGCAATACTTCTAAAGTTCTCCTCTCCTCCATAATATCGAGAAAGAGTCAAGTTGTCCCATATTAGAGCAACATAGTAGTTTGGGGCCCTTAAAGAAATGGTCAACAATGCATAACCTCATTTATTTATTTTATTTATTTATTTATTTATTTATTTATTTATTTATTTATTTAGTTAGTTAGTTAATTAGTCTTTTTTGAGACAGAGTCTTGCCATGCAGTTCAGGCTGGCCTTGAGTTCATTTTGTAGCCCAGGTTGGTCTTGAACTTGCAACTATTTTCCTGCCTTAGCCTTCCATGTTCCAGGATTACAAGTGCATGCCACCATGCCCAACCTACTCCTTTTTATACCAGTAGGAATGGTTACCAAGAAAAGGTGAAAAAATATTTGCTTTGCTTATCATGACTGGGTGGAATGTAAGTACATTTTAGAAAGATTTCCAATAAAATAGCTAAAAATGTTGTGGGGTTGTTTTTTTCTTAGGTGTTTGGTGCAGGGTCTCACTATGAAGCTCGGACTCAGTGATCCTCCTGTTTCAGCCTCTCCAGTACTGGGATTGCAGGAGTGCACCACCATGCCCAGTTTCTGTGGCCAGCAACCCAGGTCATTCATTTTGTAAAGGCAGGAGATGAGGCTGCTGAGCTATCTGCCTTGCCTGTGAGGCTTTAAGTATTAATAAGTTTACCTTTTCTATCTTAGAATGTAGTTTTGCATAGGAGTAGATTGGTAAATCTGAAACCTCCCACTGAAATTTCTGGAAACCCAAATTTTGTATATATAAAACCAATCTGTTTATAAGGATTCAAATATATTTAATTTCTGGACAGCTTCCTCTGGAACCCCTTAAACTGCTGTCCTATCTTGCCAGGCTTTGTCTCCACCCATGGCACAGGGCAGTCAGAATTCCAATTAATTTGTTTTCCCATTCTTAACCTCATTGCTAAGCGAAGCCTGAAAAAAGTGTTCCCAGCTGGGAAGTCTGAACATCTTTGGATCCCAGAAGATTGCTCCAGGAATCAGAAAAGTGTTTCTTCTGGCTCAGGTACTTTAACCCCTATTCCTGAATAATCAAGTTTAGGGGCACTTAGGGGTAGAGCGAGTAAACAAGAGAGAGGTTAGTTGCTGTTCCTCCCCTTGCCATTCTCGTATGTTCTTTTCTTCTTGCCATCTTCCTGTATCCTTTTTCTCATTCAGTGACTGCATGAGTCCTTTTCTTTGTACCTGGCAGAGCATTGAACAAAAGAGGCACAGCCTTTTGTACCTCAAAATCATCCTACTATTCAGTAAAACAGACATGAAACAACCTAATTACTCAGTGACACAATGACAGGAATATTGGTTGCTAACAGTGATGGGATTTCACTTACTAGGTAGGAGTGAGATGAGGCTTCCCTGTTTAGTGGAGATCTGAAGAATTCCTGTGGTCATTTAAGATGAAGATAGCTGGCATGTCCTGAACATGTCTTTGTGTCAGGCCATGTACTGAATCCATTGCTTCTGTGGTTCTATCTAAAGTTTATACCAATGCATAAAGATACCCAGATGGCTATTCCTATCCTCCCTTTACATGGGATGATCCTGAGGTTAGAAAAGGCTGAGATACTTGCTGAAAGATGCAGTTATTAAATAAATATGTGAGGACTTGCACCAACATCCTTCTGGATACAAAGACTGCCAGTCCCACTCGGTGGTTCCCTGCCTATCTGAAGGGCTAGTCTCACAGGGCAAAAAAGTCAAGCAAAGGATCAATGAGATGGCTCAGCAGACTAAATGCTTGTTTAAGCAAGTTCAGGGATCGGTGTTGATCCCAAGCACCACATACCTTGCTGGCCATGTCCACAGGCACAATCCTGGGCATCCAGAGCAGCCACCCAGATCAGGCATGGTGGTGCACACCTGTAATCCCAGGGCTGGGGAGGCTGAAAACAGGAAGATCACTAGGAGTCTGAGCTGCATAGTGAGACCCTGTACCAAATTCATAAAATGATGATGATGATGATGATGATGATGATGATGATGATGATAATAATAATAATAATAATAATAATAATAAGAAGAAGAAGAAGAAGAAGAAGAAGCAGGCAGGAGCAACCAAAGAATCAGTAAGGGTGTTCCTGTGACTAAAAACAAAATTCTACTCATTTTGCCAACTGCCACTGAAGAGATAATTATGTTAAAAAAAAAACCTTGACCAAAATTTTTTCTTTTGGAATTCACAGGCAAGAACCTTGCCCACATCTTCAGAGATGGATTTTACTTAGGAAAGTCTGGCCCTCAGAAGTTAAGCTACCCACAGTGTACCTTGTTAGTTCTGTTACCCTAAGATCATTAGATCCTCTCAGCTTCGATAGCCACTGGAACTTTTGTTTTGAATCATTGTCTCTTTCTTAGGTCTTTACAATAGAACCTTGATTGGTTTATGTTCAATTCTCCCCACTTTATTTTCATTTCCTAAATTTAAATTTTTTATTAGTCACGTCTTCTTTTGTTTTGCTTTTGTTCTAGGAATGAAACTCGGTGCCTTGTGTTTGCCAGGCTGGCACTTTGCCACTGAGCTATGTCCTCAGCCTTATTAATCTATTTTCTATCTGCTTAAAATCCTCACCTGAATTCCCACTGCTGAGAGAATAAAATCCTACTCTTAGCCCATGAGATTCACCCTCCATCCCTCCTCAGCTTTTTCTACTAATAAAACTTTGTTTTTCGACAAACTCTGTCCATTCCCTACCACAGAAGGGGCCTGCTGAAGGGCAAAACACTTTTGTTACACATCCACTACTTTTCTTTTCTTTCTTTCTTTTTTTTTGGCAGAACCAAGGATTGAACTCAGGCCCGTGCTCTTGCCCGGGAAGTGCTTATTCCACTGAGCCATCTCCCTGGCCTCTTCATGTCCACTACTTTTCAAGAATACATTTCTCAGTCACTGATGGGGTTTCTTCCAGTGAGTCCTCAGGATCCTTTTGTATAGCCACTAGTCTTTGTGCAATTTAAGATTGGAAGCTTCCAAGCCTATAATCTACTGAAATGAAAAGATTTGGTATGTCTTATTCCACCTAAGGTAATGCAGGGATGACCAGTTCCTTGGGGTGAAGAATTTGTAAAACCTTTAAGTAAATTTCTCTAAGGATAAGGAGATTATCTGGAAAATTCACCTATTCTGAGCACTCCATTCCCTGATAAGGCCGGAAAAATTACTATACCACTAGTGGAAAGCCAGGTACCAAATGCTCTTTAGATATAATTTTAAAGAATTTTTATATTATTGATATTTTATTAACTAAAGGCAATTAAACAGTTACATGGAGCAGTGTTTTGGGATTCAGTTTTGATTTGGTAGGGGAAAGAAAAACTTGAGCACATGGTACATTAGACATTTTTTCCTTACATAAAATAGAACAGGGGACCCTAGGAGGAAAAATTTGAATGGAAAAGAGAACAAATGACCTGTTCTAACCTTAATTAGGTCAACTTTCCATTTTGCTTAATACATACCTCTTTTGTGTTCTCTTGTTGCTTCCACTTCTTCCATACAATTTTGTATATGTAATGAATAAAGAAAAGCATTTTTGTATGAATTTTCAAACACATATCATGGAAAACCTAGCCCATATATGTTTTTGCTAGGTTATTTCTACCTTTAATGTGTGGATTTCTAGGACTATAAATTTTCACACATACACACACACACACAGAGAGAGAGAGAGAGAGAGAGACAGAGGGACAGAGACAGAAACAGTCAGAGAGAAAGAGGGAGAGAGAGAGAGAAAGAGGATAACAAACATTCCCACAACACTCCCCAGCTCTTCAGTGAGTGCCTTCTCCATGTCCCAAACCATGCACTATGAACTAAGAGTGCAAGGCTTGCTGAAACTGTGCCCATCTTTTCAGAGTGCACAGTCTGTTGGAGACTTTCTGGTTGCCTGTGGTTGAGTGGCAAAGTGCTGCAGACTTTGTAACTTACAACACCAACCATTTTAGTTTGCTTGAATATTCTGGGTCCAAAAGCAGAATCAGCACAAGTTTCTGATGCATTGGATATGGGTTTGAGAGAAAGGTATGACGGGTGACTCAGAGGTTTTGGGGGAAGTTCATTAATTCCATTTTAGTTATAAAAACTTAGACATATCTATTAGATGGAGACACTGAGTGGGAGCTCACAAGAAAGGCTAGGCATATGAAGATCATCAGCTCAGGCTTGTAGGTGGGAACTCAGGGGAATTCTACTTAGCATGGGACTGGGGCAAAGGTGCACAACCTGGCATGATATGAGAGCCCAGTTTCTCTGTGTCCTGCTCAGGTGCATCTGTTTTCTCATCTGTCAAGAGGGAGTTGAATCAAGCAGTTGCGCAAGCTGTCTCTGATACTCCCTTCATTTTCTGAGAAGATTGCATTTCAGGTATGCTAAAAAAGAGCTCACAGGATATGCTAACATCACTGGCCATAAATTAGGAGTCTGGCAGTCAGAGCCAAGTGAATACTATACTACTAGAAGGACTGTTTTCTTGGACAAAAAGTGAGTGTAAGTTGTGTGAGAGAGGATCCAGCAGGCTGCAGAGAGGTGAGCATAGTTTTCGATCTTAATGGGAGGAGGATCATTTGTGTGTTCTAATGTAGTTTGCAGATCACTGACACACAAGGTGGAGATATGCTCAGAGTATAGCAGGTTGTAATGGAACATGCTAGCCCCTTGTTTTCCCTGGAGCCAGATAATCACCCGATTATTCTCACCAATGCCTCCCCAAGTCAAGCAGCAAATGATACCTGGACAGGCATGTTTCCAAGGGTCTGGCTTCTTCATTTCTGAGTCCCCTGTGTTCATCACAATGCCAGGTACATCACAGCCACTCAGTACAGACTTGTTGAATGAGTGAACATTACAGAAACCTCTTTGGTCTTATAGGCCTGCAGGAGAGGTTCATCAACTCAGTATGACAAGGGAAGAATCCTCTCAGGTTTCTGCACCTGCTGTGCTAGGAATAATCACCCTTCATAAATTTGTCTAGCAGCCCTTGGGAAAGCCACATTGAGTGATGGGAGGATTGTGGAGCTAAGGCCTGGATCCTTGGACTCTAGTGCTGGTGCAGTCATCCCAGGGCCTGTGACTTAGATGTTAGACAGGGCCCATCGCCTCGAGGAACCTGTTTCCTGTCAGGAAACCTAAGAAAGTGGTACCAATTAATGCTTCATCAAGCTTTCAGATTATGTATGATTTTCTCAATTCTTTTGGATATAATGAGCTTTATGGAAAGAAAGATGCAAAATTTTTGCTGACAATAAATATTGTATTTGTCCAGTTCTTATCATCCTAGTAAAAGTAAAATAAATTGTTTAGAATTTGAAATTTTGAAAGCGTGTTTAACAAGAAAGAAATTCTATATGCATAGGTCTTCTTGGTTTTGGCTTTTGCAGTGCTGGGGATTGAGGCACAGGCCTTGTACATGCAAGGGAAATGCTCTACTCCAATGTACATCCACAGCCACAACAGTTCATCTTTATAATGTGTTGGCTTCACAAGAATTCTAATGTTTTTCAAGTGGTTGCTGGCCCATGAAACATTTCTTATCCTCTTAATCAGCAGAAAATTCCTGACAATTCCAAGATACATTGATATCATTGACTTTTTGATGGCACGAAATGTTAACATCGTAGCTCTTCACATTACTACCATCATAGATTTTTTGGTGCCAGAGATCACTGGGTAATCTTCTGAAGGTATTTCCTGATCTAATCTAATTTCTATTGAAGTAAATTCTATAAACACATTACTCAGAGAATGTATTTGCCCTGTAAATTATTCAGTATAATACAGGAAAGGTATATAAGGAAAAATTTGAAGCTATTAATAGAAAAACAAACTACAATTTGTCATCTGTTTTTTTCCCATAATTTTATTGAGAAACAAATAGCAATAATACAGTTTTAAATCCAATTAGTAGAATAGTTTCAGTAATTAATACATTGCATATTGTTGTCTTAGTGATTATTCATTGTACAAGATGCAGACATGATATCCTGTCCACAAACACTATTAGAACAAATCATTTTATTCATTGAATTAAGAGAATGTAGCTGTATATCTATCCTAGCTATTTTGAGTATACAGATACAAAATGGTCGTTCATTTGTATCCTCTTTTTTGTTTAGTTTTGTCACTTAAATATAGGTATGTGAATTCAGCAAAATATTCCAAAATAGTCCAGTAGTCCATAATAGTGCTGGATTTTCCATAAGACTGATAATGTCAGAAATTGTCATCTGTTTTTTTAAACACCGAAAATATTTGAATAAGACAAATTACATACTTGCAATGAAGGAAATATTTTAATAAAAGAGATAGTGAGGCAAAAATGGATATTTAGGTCTAAAACCATGAGATGACAGAATGGCTTATGATGCAAAAAATTAGAAATTATTGACCTGGGTAATAGGTTAAATGAATCATGGCCCTTGTATAAGATGTACTCCTCTGCAACTACTAATAATGTCACAGAAGTACTTTTATTCCTATCAAAAAATGATTGTAATTCAGCTGATGTAAGGCATGTACAAACAAAAATACACATAGCATTTCACTGATCTGTAAAAAGTATTTGTTCAAACTTACTCATTAACATACATTTGCAACTCAAATGTCACAGTGGAAATCACAGTGTTAATTTCCTTACTTATTTTTATTTTCTTTTATTCTCTTTACAAGTAACAGTGTTTTAAATGCACATAGAATAAATGCACCAAAGCTATAATAAAAAGATAACTCTGTCCTATTAAAACCTGGAAATTTTCCATGTCATTCTTAGGTTTTACCCCTTAGTGTTTCATTTTTCTCTTAGGTCTTCCCATTGACACTTCATTGTACAAGTAGAACAGACCAGAGGTCTAAAAACTGACTCGGGATCAGACACCGCCTGCCTGATCATCATTAGCAAGGAATCTCACTTCTTGTGTCTGCACCCACATCCATAGAACACCTAAAATATTGGCTTAACCTAAAGGCATGAGTAGGGAGAGACAGGCTTTGGGAAACTTGGGGAAAATGATGCGTGAGTACAACATTCTGTCAGTGCTGGAAGCATAGGGCTTGGAACACCACAGCCCATATGACTTCTTTAATGAGCCACCTGAAATGCTGCAATGACAGCAATTCATAGCTTACGTTGGCTATGGAAAACCCAGAAGCCATGCTGGAAACCATGGACTCACATGCTGCCCACTGCTCCTCAGACTGAGGCAGTGACCTGAATAAATTTTCCTGTGAGAAAAAGGAGAGAAACAGGAGTGTGGCCATTAGACCTACAGGAGGTCAGAGAGAAGGTTCTGCTACACCTAGAGAATCTACAGATTCTCTCTAGCAGGTAGGGACTTGGGGATAAGAATGGCTAAAGGACAGGGCTTGTTTAGAGGCTATGTCTTCCAACCTTTTTTGGTAGAGCTCACTCTGTCATTAAAAAAATAATAATTTTGAGAAACAAACAGAAATGAAACATTCAAACCAGCTATCCCACTACTGGGAATCTTCCCAGAGGAACTGAAAACCTCATATCATAGAGATATATGTGTACCTATGTTTATAGTAGCACAATTTGTGATAGCCAAATCTTGGAAACAACCAAGATGCTCATCACCTGAGGAATAGATGAAAAAGATGTAGTACTTTTATACAATGGAGTGCTATTCAGCTATAAAGAATGATAAACTCGAAGCCTTTATATATAAGTGGATGCCACTTGAAGATACACTCATAAGTAAGATAAACCAGACCCATGTGTATAAACATCATAGTTTCCCTGGTATAAAAACTCAAAGGAAGAAATAAAAATAGAAAGGCATAACACAATTAAAAGGAAAGCGAGAACTTGAGGATTAGACAATGAAGAGGGGGAAAGGAGAAAAGACAGGAAACATGACAGGGGCACTTATATGCACAAGATGAGTAAGGAAATGGTCCTGAGAGTCTTCAGCATGTTTTTGAGGCTAGCAGGTATTGGTAGGATTCTCACTCTGACTAACTATATATGCTGATACATGTGAACTAAGCATCTGCACTGAAGAAAGCAATGTGTAATGGTAGGGTCATGCTTGGAATGCCTGTCATTCTGGTCTTCTAAATACATACTGCTTGCCATAACATATCAATTACTGCCCCCCTCTGTCCTTCTTAGATACCATTTTTTTCTCTCACCTGTGAGAAGGTGGCAGAGGAAGCTGAGTTCCAGAAATGTTCGGATCATTCAAGGACTCTTTCTTCTGCATCCTGACATCTCAGAGCTCTGCATACCAACTGATGAAATTTCTATGCATTCTCTTTTCTCTCCATCGTCTGCTTTCATGATTCCTCATCCTCACTGACTCCTAAGTGCTCTCTTAGCCAAAGGAGGCTTGATCTATTGTTTTATTTTTATTTTTTATTGAAGAACCAATAGCAGTGAGACAGTTTCAAATCAAATTAAGAAGACAGATTCAATAATTAATACATTGCAAATTGTTTTTGTAATGTTATGTTGTTGTACAAGGTGCATACATGATATTCTACTTACAGACACTATTAGAGCAGATGTCTCTGATCAATGAATTAAGAGAAGGTAGCAATATACTTAACTTTTTTTGAAAGCTGAATTATAGCAGAGTTTCAATAATTAATACTGTCCACCTTGTCACCTTCCTAGCGGTTGTCCATAGTACTAGAAGCCGACATAATATCTTGTCCAACTTCTATTAGTGCTAATCTTGCTTCTCATAGAATTATGCAGAAGTACTGCTTATTTATCCTTTTTTTGAGATAAGACTCTTTTACTTTATTTTATTGGGGTGAAAATGCCCATATTTCTTTCAATAATGGGAATGATGGAAATTTATTCTGAATATGACCAAGGTGGGAGCTGTAAAAATTCTCATCATAAGTAACTCTTGTCAATCAAAGAATTTTCTGAGTCCTGCTTCTCTTACCAAACATCTGAGACTGACGCACAGGAGAGCACGTTATAGGTGCGGGTGTGCATACACGTATCTGTAAGCAGACACACATGCTAAGACAAGAGGATTACTGTTTATACAAGTCACGGTCACGTCTCTGAAGTGTGAATTTCGGTCTTGTCAAGGCGACAGTAAGTGAAGGACTCAGGCCCAGCCTGAAGATATGAGAAGGCTACCGGGGAGCACCTGAACATCATCCTCTGGAGGTGAGCAGTGGCTGAGGTCACGCAAGGGTGTCCCGGCCTGTTCCTGTGGACGGATGCACCTGCCTCAGAGGTGGGAGCTCCAGCGCAGCCCTGGCCAGTGAGAACATACTTCTGCTCCTGTAAACGTAAATATTTGCTTTCTTTTGTCTTTTTGAGACACGGTCTCACTATGCAGCCCAGGCTGGCCTTGAGTTCACTTTGCAGCCCAGGCCAATACTGGACTCACCATGATCCTCCTTCTTCAGCCTTCCAAGTGCCGGGGTTACAGGTGCGCCACCATACCCAACCCTGCTACCGTCTGTTAAGCAGCCAAATCCCAGTTTCCCTCAGGTATCACTAAAGCTGGCTGCAATTTACACTGTGAATGTATAGCCTTATGTTGCACGAAGGAAGCATTTGTTATTAAAGTAGCCCAGCAGAAGTTGTTGCTATCTCTACATCTCCTGTGCTAGGTGTCGTCCTGTAGTTCTCTTAGTGTCTTCCTCATAATAAATCTGCTTGGAACCCCCTACGCCTCAGCTACTTTCTCAGTTAAGGACTGAAGCAAGTCCTTATAGACAGTGGAACCCATGAACGGGGGTACGAGTCTCTGTGCATGAGGGTGTAGGTCTTCAGCTGGGCGTCGTGGAATGTGTGCGCGGACGGCTCGCCGATGTTTACTGTTGATGATGTCCCTTACTCACGAGTCCAAGCTCACCTCTTTCAGAGAAAGAGTAGAAATGTAGTCTTCGTATATGATCCTTGCTTTCTCTTCAGTGACCTTTTTATTAGCCTCCTTCTCGAGTTCCTCACAGGCCATCCAAAACAGCATATTTTCTTCCTTGAACTCTGTGCGCAGGAATTCCCAGAAAGCATTTCTTCCCGCAGGCGTGGACATCAGGCTGTCAAAGGACTGCGCCCAGGCGCTCACCTCCTCCAGAGTGGGGGCTGGGCTCTCTTCATAGGCTGAGAAGCTTATTCTGAGTTCGTGGGCAGCTCTCCGGGGTCTCTGCTCTTCTTGGTTTCTAACTGTGAGCCATGAACAGCTGCAACAGCAGCACCAACAGAAGCAGCAGGCGTTGGAGCCGCGACTCCCAGCTGCTGGCAGGGCAGTGCTGGCCCCCACTGTAGCGACCTGCAAGGAGGCAGGGGCCAGTCAGTCTCTTCTGCATCTCCATTCATTTGGGTCCCATGTGGCAGAATATAATTTTAAGGCAAAGACAGAAGCAAAATTTAGTCTATCCTCAGTTCATATTAAGTGTAGAAAGGATCCAGAAAAAGTTCAACAGATGGCCTTCAACTGAATGGAAATATTTGCACGAGAGTATGTGGTTGGCCATTGCACAACTGTAAAGGGTTTCTCCCTAAAACAAACTGGGGGAAGAATGGTAGAATTTGTAAAGTGACTCAGAGAACCATTGGGTATTCTAGCCTATTATCATCTGATCAAACCTTAGTGTATATAGGGATTATTTAGTCTTATTAAAACCCAGAATGCTGATTCAGTAATTCTAAATCCAAGGATACATATGTCTAGGTGCCATAGAAATTTAGAGAAGGGGAGAAAAAACACAGATAGCAATAGCTGAGTGGTTAAAATAAATGTGTAACTTGTCTGGTTTCTGAGAGTAGCTCAGATAGATATGGAATTTGGAATTTAAATTAGTTTTGATAAAAGATTAGAATATTCAAATAGACTAAAAGCAAGGACAGAGGTATTTCAGGTCAAGGAAATCCTTTGTTGACAATAACCTCTTGAAATATGTAGGGGGTATGTCAAGGGTTACTGAACAGACACTGGGGTAGAGCGTGTGGTTGGTACAAAATCAAAACAAAATCAAAACCAAGAGGTTCTTGATTCATGGATTCATTGTCTAAAGTTTCTTCTTTCTTTCTTTCTTTCTTTCTCTTTTTCTTTCTTTCTTTCTTTCTTTCTTTCTATGCAGAAAGTATGGTGGCAAGTCTAATTTTAGATGTTGTCTGAATCTAAAGTTTTTTTCAGTGTTCACTGAAAAGCTTAGCACAATCCAGTTGAAGCTATAATTGTAAGATGAAACTATAATTGTAAAATCTCTCTCTCTCTCTCTCTCTCTCTCTCTCTCTCTCTCTCTCTCCCAGTCATATGGCCACTGGACAGGTGTCAATGGAAGCTCTAATTCACAGGAGGGCCTAGGTATCATACTGTCTGGGTAAATCTATTAAAGTTGACGTCTATACCTTCTAAAATATAAAGAAAGATATAGACCTAAAGATAGAGAAGAAACTCCATGTAGGATGCCCAGACCACTCCTTCATCCTATAGTTATAGATGATATAATCCGAGTGGAGGATCAGATCAAATTTGTAGAAACTTAATACCCCATATCATCACCTTGTATACAAAAATAGCTCTGTGTTAAGGCTAATCTAGGTGTGTGTTGGAAATCTCATGTGAAGCATGTGCATCACACCCAAGCTGCAGTTGGACAGGCTGTGACAGTGGACACACACTCACCCTTATCCTCACGTACTACCCTTGCCTCCTGCAGTCAGCACAACCCAGTCTATGGCATTCCCTGAAATTAGAACCAGAAACCTACAGCCATTATTATATGTCACTTAGACTCATAGATCTCAGAATGGCCTTGGGTATCTTTCTTTAATCATTTCTTTAATCTGATGAACATCTAGGAATACTCTGGAATATTCTAGGCACTCGAATTCTATCAAGATCAAAATGAGTAGAGCTCTAGTTTTTCATTTAGTAGGGAAGACAATTTTATATTCAGGTAAAAGCAATAAATCAAAGCATAGGAATTGTCCAGTGAAGTGCAAAACTGTACATCAGAGGGGATGAGGAGATGTGTTTCTGAGTTGGGTTTGCTAAAATAAGCAGATAATTTTCCATTTAGGGCCCGGATATTGCATCCCCACTGATGCTAGATGAGAGGCAAAGGGCAGGGATCAATCAGGTGCAAATTTTTAAAGTGTCAAGTGTAAGTATGGAGATGGGGAAGGGAAGAGATGAGATTAGAAATGGGCTAAGTCTGTTTTCATTCTTGTACAGTTAATTCTCAGCAAGAAAGCTAAAGTTGTCCTAGTAAAACTGAAGTGATGTCACAACCCTCTGAATCTCTCCTTAAGATATATTCCTCATTAGAATAAACATTTTAAACATTTTGATGACTGAAATATCACCCATAGAACCTATAATAGTGCTTAACATATGTAATACATACTTGTTCAATGGGTTAATAATCTTCCATATGCTATGTGAAGGGTTTTTGGACCTTGTCTTGAAATGTTTGGAAATCTATCACAGACGTTTAAATAGGGACAGATTAAGAGGGATTTGTGTGCAAGTGGATTAATCTGAAGACTGGGTATGTGTATTCTCTTGATTGATGTGGCAGGGGGAGGCCAAATCAGGGTATCTGGAGAGCAGGTTATTGGAATACTCTTGAGTTTACTAAGTAAAAGCATGCTTAACAGTAGCAGTAACCATGGAGAAGGAAAGGGGTCTTTAAAAGATGAGCCTCTGTCTATGGCCTCAAGCAATCACCCTGTGCTTCCTTCCAGCAGTTTGTTTGTTTGTTTATTTATTTTTGCACAGGGTCTCACTATGCAGTTTGGACTCATAATGATCCTCCTGTTTTCAGCGTCCCCAGTGCTGGGATTACAGGCATGGGCAGTCATCTCAGTTGGATTCAGTCACCAGCTCAGTGCTCCCAGGAGTGGGGCTTGTGCAGCATGTAGTACTAGGGATCAAACCATGGTCCCTGTACTTGCTTAAGAATTAAAGATAGCTCTTTAATCCACTGAGCTATCTTGCTGGCCCTCCTTCCATCAGTTTTAAGGCTGATATCAGAGTCACTAGTCCTAGAGACAAAGATGCACTTTTAAGCATCTGCACATAGGCATCAAGTTTTCTTACCATCATTTGCTGAAGAGACTATCTTTTCTACATTACTTGCCTTTGGTCCCTTAGTCAATACTTAGGTGGTTGTAGGTGCTTGAGTTTGCTTCTGTGCCTTTCATTCTATTTCATGAGTATAGATATCTATGTTTTGTGCCAGTAACATGTCAGTTTTGTCACTAAAACTTTGCAGTGTAATTTGAAATTGAGAATGCTAAGGGCTCTAGCATTGCTGTTCCCTCCCCCAGTCAGGATTGCTCTTTCTATCCTATGTCTGTGCACCCATATAAATTTTAGAATTGTTTTGTTAGTTATGTGAAAAATGTTGGCATTTTAATAGAGGCCACATGGAATCTGTACATTGCCTTTGGTAATATGCTCGCTTTAACAGTATTGTTTCTGTCAATCTACAAACAAGATTTCATAAATAGAAACCCTAAAGCACAGGAAATAATGTCAAAAACCAACAAATGGGGTGACAGCTCATTAAAATTCTTTTGTACATCAAACGAAATAATGAACAGAATGAGGAGATGAGAAAAATATATTTGTTAGCTGTTCTGTTGGAGATTATTATTCAGAATCTATAAAAAACTCAAAAAATCTTAACATCAAAGGAGGTAAAATACCCTAAATAGCCCAATCATGAATGTACATCAAATGAGTTGGACAGAAAATTCTGAATAGAGGAAATACATACATAAATAGATACAGTATGTGAAAGAATGTTCAATAGTTTTAGAAATTATGGAAATTCAAATAAAAATATACTCAGATTATATCTAATCTCAGTCAGAATGGCTATCAGCAAATAAACAGTGCATCTTGGTATGGATGTGAGAAATAAAGATGCCCTCCTGCACTGATGGAGTGCATATAACTTAGTACAACTCCCACCACTGTGGAAATGAGTAACAAGACACCTCGGAAAGCTAAAAATTGATATTCCATATGATCCAGTTACAGTATTCTTCAGTATATCCCTGAAAGAACGAAAGACAGCATACTATGGGGATCCATGCTTACACACAGTGGCATAATTCACAACAGTTGTTCAAGGAGCCTAGTACCTACCCATCAACTGATCAATGGCTAAAGAAAATAAGGAATATATACACAAGAGAGTATTATTCTGCCATAAAGAAGAGCAAAACCCTTTCTTTGACAGGAAAACGAATGACACCGTAGGCCAAGATATTCAGTGAAATCATCTACACAGAAAAGATGCATATCTTCTTTAATACTGTATAAGAAATAACAATATAAATATAAATACAAATACCAAAGAAAGGAAAGTAAGAGGTAGTGTTTCAGAGGTACAGAAAGGGATCAGAAGGTGGGAGAGAAAAGGGAGAGGTGGGCAATGAGCATACAAATGTGCCAATATGCCATCACATTTTATTATTTGTGCTACTATTATGCACTAATAAAATTAATGAAAGTTAAAAACGCTTAAAGTGGGAGCTGAAGAAAAGAAGACAGGATGGTCATGGCATGTCTAAACGGGAGAGGAAAAATATGAAAAGTAAGAGCAGGGTGTGGGAAGTGAGGCTGCAAGTACACTCCTCTAGGTGCCCTATGTGAGTTACAACATGTTCTCCAGCGTGGAACAGTGCAAGGCTGTATTCCATGCATGTGTAATAGAGCTTAAGTTTGTCATTTAGAAATTCCAGATGGCTGAGTTGAATGTTCATTCATGCCTTCAGTAGAAACACCATTGTTCACTGCTTTAGGGACTGTGGTTTTGGAGGTAAACAAGATAGGCTTAGCATCCAATAGAGCCCTTAGAAATGTAAAAATATCATGCATCACTCTCTATTAGTACTGTAGGTGTACCAATAAAGGGGTGTGGGGGCAAAGAGGTGTAGTAGATGTTCAGTAAATTCTCTTTTCTATTTGACTAAATAAACAACTTTGCAAAGTTTCATAAAGGAAATAAGGGCCCGAAAATAGGAAAATTGAAGAGGAGGTATGGGGTCAGGGGTGAGTCAAGGAATATAATTCCAGACAGGTAAAAGGATATGAACAAGGAATTTGATACGACTGGAGAAAAGGGCACACAGGTGGGCAGAAAGTTGCTGAACATGTTAAGACCACTTTTGTAGGGCCTTGAATGACAATATTATGGATTTAAGCTTTGTTCTGCAGCTACAGAAGTTTTTAAGCAGGGGAGTAAGGTACTATTACTCATGCCTTGGAGTAGTAGTGCAAGATGGTTGCCCGGAAAAGAATTTGAAGACAGCAGGGTGCAATGTAGGTTGGAGGAGTGCATGGAGGAGCCAGCAAGACAGAGACAGTCCAGTACTGAGCTCTTGATGCTTCCCAAGGTGAGATGTTGGCCCTCAGAAATCTCTAGAAGAATGGAAAACCTGAGCATCCCCCTTCTGCAAACTTGTCTCCTTTCTTAAAAGATCAAATCCATGCCCTATTTTTTTTTCTTTCACTAAGCTTGCTTATGAACATGTCTTTGTAACTCCAGCATGTAGTCTGGACATTTTCTGCCAGAATAAAACACTGATCTTTCTGACAAGGAGAGGGTTAGGAAAGGAAACTATAAAGAAAAGAAATCCATGACAAATACAGAGAACTGTTATTTCTTTTTTGGCCAGTTCCCTTTGACATTTTATGGTCCAAGTTACAGGAATGGTACAACCACTAAATTTCCATTCCAGCTCACTGACCCTTTCTTACTCATCTATTCATTCATAGGGAGACAACAGTTAGTTAAGAGGTGGTGGGGGTGGGGAGAAAGTGAAGAAAGATTGCTTTACTGCCTTAGACCTGAAGGAGAGAAAGAGTGGGGTCATGAGCAGAAGTTTCTCCCTCCATTCATCCCTCTCTTTTATTCCTGTGCCAAGACTAGCTTCACAAAGGTTAAGATAAAAATAAATTTGGATTATCATAGAAGGCACTTGGTATGTCTATTCATGGATACACAATTTTTAAAGGTAGTAAGTCTTCATTCAGGTGTTATCCCTTCTTATCTTCTTATTTTACTTGATACATACCCAGCATATCTTCTGTGTTCTCTGATTCTATTATTAGGTGCAGAATTCCCAGAGGGAAGAAAATACCATGCTGTGTTTGGAAATCATGAGAGGATGTCCCTGCAAGGTGAGTTCCATTAAGGAAATAATTGTAACATGTTTGTTAGAGGCAGACTGTGGGCTGGTTCTTAGCCTTACTTGCTTCGCTTGCTCCTTCAGCAGATGCCTCTGCACAGTGAAAGATGCTGTTGTCATCTTCATCTTCAGCCTCTGCCACAATTCATTTAATAAGAGAGACACTGTATGTGTAACAGTGAGGGGTGTAAGAGAGGTAGATTTCACTTGGGGCTCAATGGAACAGAGGAGACAATGAAGATATAACTACAAAAACATTCAGCCAGCTTATCTTTGACATAGGAGACAAACATGTTCACTGGAAGACAGCCTCTTTAACAAAGCGAGCTGGAAACATTGGCTCTCTGCATGCCAAAGACAGAAACTCAACCCATGTCTGTCACCATGCTTTGAAGCCAAAATGGGTGGAAGATGTATATATTAAAATAAAAACACTAAATCTACTGGAAAAAATAGGTAGAAATCTTGAACATAGGAATAGGCAGAGTTCATGAGGAGAAAAAAAAACTGCATGGGAAGTACTTCAAAGGACAAATGATTGGGATCTTATTTTATTGTAAAAGTTTTTGTACATCAAAAGTAATCGTCAACAGAGTAAAAAGAAAACTTGCAAACTGGGAAACATTTTTAGACAACTGTCCTTCAGACAACAGACTTCTGTCTAGAAAATGTAAATAATTTTTAAAACTTAGGCCCTCCAAATTCAAAGATCCAATCCATAGATGGGCATCTGAGATGAATATGCACTTCTCACCTGAAGAAATATAAGTAGCAAAGATATATATTAACAACGTTCAACATCAGTGGTCATTCAAGAGATGCAAATTAAAATAACATGGAGATTCCATCTCACCCTAGAAAGAATGGCTATCAAGAAATCAATCAATAAGAAATACTGGTGTGGCTGTGAGGAAAGAGTAACCCTTCCCCACTCTAGGTGGGAATGTGGACCGGTGCAACCACTGTGGAAACCAGTGTGGAGACTTCAAAAATCTAAGAAGTCCCATTTGACTCAGCTATTTCCCGTCTGTGAATTTTTTCATAACTGAAAATATCATACCACGGTGATATATGTGCACCCATGTTTATGGGAGCTCAACTTGTCATAGCTAAATCTTGGAGACGACCCAAATGCACATCTAAATTGAAGAACAGATAAAAGACGTGGTGTTCTTATACAGTAAAGTACTACTCAGATATAGAGCAAGACAAACTTCACGCTTTTTTCACTAAATGGATGCAACTAGAGACCATACTCTTAAATGAAATAAATCAGACTCGTATGTGCAAACATCATATTATCTCCCTAATGTGAGGAACTGAATGGGTAAATAAACCCTGAAAGGTACATTAGATATTGTGAAAGAGAAAGAAACTACTCAAAAGAATAAACAATTGTGATGAGGGAAAGGAAAAAAAATAAAGAAAGGGAAAAATACACACACACACACACACACACACATACACACATAAGATAGCTAAGATCATTGTAGTACTAATTTCTATTAGTACTAAATTAAAAGGAACAGTTAAAGCATAATTGTTTGATCAAATTTCGCATGCCTATGTCTGGCCATCTGAACAATACTTTGATGATAACAGTACTAAATATAACTAGCACTGTTATTTCCTATCATCTTTTTTGAAGTTGAAATTTGTACTGTTCTCATTGTTTTATAACTTTTTAAAATTCTCTTTAAAATAAAAACAGTTTTACAAAAGGCAGATTTTGGTCTTGCCTGAGGAATCTGGAAGCCTGAAATTGAAATAAGGCAAGTGCACACACAAAGTTTTACCTTTTCAGTATGCTGTGTGCGTTCCATCCCCATCATCATAGCACATGTGCAGGTGTCATGAAAGGGCCACCCCAGTAAAATGATGCAAAATAGGAAATAGGACATTTTAAATTAGAAGAAAATCTGAGTCATATGTAAGAAGGTGAGTCATATAGTAATCATATAGGCTGATCTAGATTCTAAATTAGACAGCCAGATTTGCATTTTAAGCTCATGGATTTGAAGTGAAAGTGAAACATGCTCAAGTATCTAATTCTCAGTATTAAAAACTAGGTTACACTGACTGGAGCAGAACACAATAGCTGTCCAAATTCCAAGAGGCCTCTCACAACAAATGTTCACTTTTGATTCCATGAAGGAACTGCAAGCCCAGCAATGCTCCGGGATGACTTACCAAAGGGACTCAGATCGCCATGTTCATTACCCCTGAATCCAAGGCCTCTGTCTTGACTGTGGTGAAGGAGATAGCCTAGAAAATGTGCCCCTTATGGTGACAGGTCATTGGACAGGACTAGTTACATGACTGAATAGATCTGAGGGACCCTAAAATATAGTATTTGGTCAGTTTTCCACCTGTTACACACATAAAATACTCAATCCCACTCTGAAAGCTGAATTCCTAAATAACACTTTATATGGAAACTTTACACAAGGCAGGATAGTAAAAGATTAAATACTGCATTGAATGGATCCAAAGAAGAGGTGCTGTGGTCCTTGATGTAGAGGGATTAAGGAATACTTCAACAGAGGAAGCTGGACATAAAAGAGGACAGTGGAAATTATGAAAAATATGAGAAATGATAGAGAAAGAAGGAATGGAGACAAAAGAATGTGGGATATTGTGGTGGAGTATGCTCCTTTTCTCCTGGGAGCATCCACAAGTCTGATTTGCCTGGTGGCTCAGGAGTTGCAGGGTAAGTCAGGTCGAGTCCTGAGTGATGTCATGTTGTAAGGGGCCCTGGGATCCATGTTTAGTTCAGGGAGTATTTGAGAGCAGGAAGCTCGAGCTGCTCCCATTGTTAAGTTTTCTACTTAGTAGAGCTGCTAAGAGGGCTATCAGAGTATCTTTAATCATGTTTTGAAGCATTATAAAAACACAAAAATCACACACTTCCTTTTCTCACCCTCTTCAGACACATTCCTTAGCAGCAAGGGATTTATCTTTAAATATTTCCTCAGGAAAAATTAAAATGAAACAAATTTAAAAAGACCTTCTTTCAAAGTATTCCAAATGAACTCATTTCACAGCCTTTATCATGGCTTCATTGCCTTTTGGGAAATTTATTTAAGTTATTAAAAAAAAATTCCCTAAAATTCTCAGCTGAAAAATTGGCTTCTGTTTTTTTCTACAAAGCTAACTCACCTGATTTGTCAGAACAGCTTGAAAATGAAGTGCTAACTGGTGGGTTTTATTGAAAGGAAACCGAGTGGAACAACATATGTATTTTCTTAGGAAACTCAAAAAGCTCACAGTCATGTGGTGTTCCTTGGGGTGAATTCTTTGTTATGAATTACAACCTGCTTACTGATGAGTTGTTAATAAAAAAGTAGGCCTGCCGGGCCATTATTTTTTTTTTCTACGCAGTACACAAAGTTTAGTTTTCCTTCCTTCTTTATTTCTTTTTTTAAAGTTTTCATTAATGCACTGAGTGTGAATAAATCTGTTTCTAATTTGTAATTGTTTTCCCTTCATCTGGACAATAATTTATTGCCAAATCTAACACTTGTCCATGATTAACATACCTCCAAAAGGAAAATATTTTGATTTATAAAAAATTTTCCCCTCATCTTTTTTTTATTTTTTTTAACGAAGAATAGAGGCCCAAAGTTGTAGGATGGCTGGGGTCTTACATGTGGAAGTGACATCCAGATCTGAACTCTCAGGATGTCGGAGGTAGCCTAGGCGTTCCTGGGCTGGCCCGCATTGCCTGTAGGGAAGACCAGCCAGCTGGAGTTGTTTGGAGCTGAGAAAACAGGCTAAGAAAAAACTGTTGAAGAAAACTAGAAACAGATGGTAACCTGAGGTGGCAGGACAACTTTATTTAGCGTGGCAGTTTAAATTTATTTATTTATTTTACAAATGCATCTGGTCACACTGGGGAGCCTCTATGCATACTCGTTATTGTGCTGTTAATAGTGTATTTGATTTGCCAAGGAATATTAGCAATTACATTCACTATGTATTCAAGTACATTCATATTTTAATGGGCCTTTGCCAGGCATGTTAGTGGTTAGGGCTTTATGTGGAAAGGGCATAGAAGCCGCTGTTTGAAGTTCTAGTGGTGTGGAAAATGTGTGTCTATCAATTAGGGATGTAAAGTGGCTGCACAGCTAATGCCAAGTTGTCGATAAACAGCCGGTTGCTTGTTAATAATTGCTGTGGATACATTCTTGATTTCAGAAGTCCGTAAGTTTATGATTCTGATCCTTCATGGAAATGTGGGCGATGGATGCACTGTTTTTTTTAATGGAGGTCCGGTTGGCATGGAGGGGCGGGTGTGGATGTGTAAGTGATTAGTTTGCATCTCCTTTTCCTATTATTATTTAATGTTTAAAATAAGTTTCATGGATATGATAGCATTTGAGGTGAATGAAGTATTTTTTAAATTAATTTTTTAAGCTTCTATTTGGTATATTTTTCATCTATCTGAGTTTTTGCTGGCTCTTCACCTCCTGAAATATTGTGTTTATAATGCAGTGGTTTCCTACTTAGTTACTGAGGCTCCATCTCTGGGGCAGGTGGTTCTTGCTTGATTTGCAGCTAATTTTGTAGAATTGGGAATCTTAGCTAACTTGGGTTATGGTGTGGAAGTCTTTTCACCGCCTGAGCACTGCAAACTCATTCCTAATTTGTAAAAAGAATATGTTGTCTGCTGCAAATGCACTGGCTGCCCTGACAATTCAATTAAACGCACATGGAAATCGGTTCTTTAGGATACGCATTAATGAGCACAGCTTCCAGTCACTTGCCTCGGACACCATCAGCAATGAGAATTGTATTGAAAGGTTTTAGTAAGAAAAATGTGTGTGTGTGTGTGTGTGTGTGTGTGTGTGTGTGCGTGCACATGTGAACTGGACTATGTAGGTGTATGTTATCATAATGTGAATAGTAGTATTGTCCACATAGCTTATGTCCCTCAGGAAATAAGGGTGCTACAACATTACAAATGAGATTAGACACCGCTTTGACCTAAGGGACATGGGTTCCTGTTGTAAAGTTGGATGTTGTCAGGGAGCAGGGAGAACAGCGTGTATATGACAGAGGATGGTGTCACTAAGCTAGGCCTGCCTCGTGGAAGCACCACAAGTGATGATACCAGGGCCAGCCAGAGAGCTAAGTGGACTAAAGAGCCTGCTTAGGCAGACTCAGGGACCAGGGTTCGACCCCTGGAGTACTGTGCCAGCCCCATCCCCTGGGCGTACTGAGACCTTGACTGAGACTGGGCATGGTGGCGCATGCCTGTGATTCCAGCACTTGGGAGGCTGAAAAGAGAAGGATCACTATGAGTTCAATGTGTGTAGTGAGACCCTGTAGATCCTTTACTAAACACATAAAAAGCAAAAAGAAATGATACCAGTTGGTGCTCCCCAGAAGGACGGTGTGGGATGCGTGAAAAAAAAAAAGGCAAAATAGAAAAGAATAGGGTCTTTAATCCAAGGGCTCTGATGCTGAAGTGTCACAGGTTGTCACATTTCCCACTAGAGTCCGAAATGTCTACTGAAAAAGCCCCACCAATTTTCATCCAATCAGTAGCTGTTTGCGTAGGACTGCACCTGCGCTGAACTCCACTCTACCTAGCTTCTTTTTTTCTGAACATTATAGTTCCACATACACAAAAGCCATGGTATGGCTGGTTGTGCCTTGAATATCGTGCTCCTTCGGGGAGGAACATTCTGTGACTAGTGAACCGACAAGATTTTCTAAAGACTGCAAAGCAAAACATTTTGGGCTTTGGAATCACACTAACATGCTGTGTGACAATAACGGTCACTTAATGTCTGAGATTCATAGAAATTTTGTTGGAAAATAGTCCTACCGCAGTGCTGTCAGAGAAGATGATGAATATAAAGTGCATATAGAAAGTAACAACTGAAGCAAACAGGTGAAACAATAGTTTCCTTCCTCCCTTGTTCCTCATAAAAAGTATTGTTTAGGGTTAAAGAATAGAACCTATTTCCTTCTGCTAACCTGTGACCCCATGGCAATGCATTCTTCAAAATTCCTCAGTCTAGGTTTAGGACAATGGATTGGTGAAAGAGGTTTCCTTGCCACCAAAGAATCTTGAAAGCCGTTGGAAGGGGTATCATGTCCAGGAAGTTAATGGAATCTTGATACTGAGATTAGATGAAACTGATCATGTTTTAATCACAAATTCACATGAAACAGACAGCTTGTTACTGCAGGAGTATTGTTAAATGTCAAAAGCCTTTTAAAGATGGAACAGCATTAGAGCCGGCTAAATAGCTCAGAGGATTAAAGCACCTGAAAGCAGGGGATTTCATCCCTGTGCCTGCCACGCCGGCCCCAACCCCGGGTGCGCTGAGATGGCAGTTGAGATTGGGTGTGGTGGCACAAGCCTGTAATCCCCGCTCTTTGGAGGTGGATCACCATGAGTCCAATGTACATAGTGAAACCCTAAACACCCTGTAGACCCTTCCCTAAAATACAAGAAACAAAAAGAGATGGAACAGTATTACATATTCTAAAGAAAGCAGGCAGCCAAGAAGCCTCTTTGTTAGATTCTTAAGTACAGGTAAGGAAGGAAAACAGATTGATCTGTACTTGGAGCAAAAGCACAAAACTGTCTCTCTATTGCTGTCAGCTTTCAACACTTTCATCTTCTTCAGTTCCTGCCCCAGAAATTTATTTAGATAGTCTCTGTATTCTCATCCAAGGCAACCTCGGATGGAAAATCTGCTTACCCAGTTCATATCAATCAATAAACTGGTACATGCGTGTGTGTGTGTGTGTGTGTGTGTGTGTGTGTGAAACCACACTTAATTCTGCCCATTGGTCCTGATTTTTAGAATGTAGGCCAAGACACAATGGAAGTCTAGTACCTTACCATATGATCTCTTCTGTATGTTTTCTCCCACTTTTTGTAAAAAAGTAAATCCTGATATTTTGAGTCTGCAACAGTAAAATGTCTCACACCTTCTAAGGGACCATCTCTAGCTAGGTCTCTTATTGGTTCATGGAGTCAAATCCTCCTGGGGCTTCTACTTGTTTGACAACATATATCAACAGGTATTGAATTCATCTTACCACTAGGGACTCTTAAAATCCCAGAGTTCTTGTATTCATGGTTTCCCCCTCTGCACAATACTGTGTGTGTGTGTGTGTGTGTGTGTGTGTGTGTGTGTGTGAAAACTTGAAGTTTTACTGTCTCTCTCATCATCTCCAAAGGGAGTTTAGTCTTCCTGCTCTGTGTTCTTCACAAGTCTGGATATTTTCAGCTCCCACTGCACAACTTTACACATTCTTTGGTCTGGATATCAATTGTGGATCTGGAAACATAATGATACATCTGAGTATGTTTCTCAGATGAAGAAAAAAAAACTGATAAAGTTCCAGCATTTCTATCATGTCTTCGTGCAGAAAAGCTGTTGCCACTCTGGCTATTCCCAGCAATTTTGGCTCTTGGTTCTAAGGGGGTGAAATGATAGAGTGTGGGTGAGGTGCTGTAGGTTCTCTCAATTGGCTTAGAGATAGTTTCTTCTCATTGTGGGGCCAATTCAATGAGTCAGTCCTCACAGCTGGCAAAGACGTGGTCTTATGTTGGGCAAGGTTCCCAAGGCAGCTCATTTAAAAATCCACTTCCCCCACTTATCGTGCAGACCCAACTTTCCTGATTAGTTCATGCAGCCCTCTTCTTCCCAGTGCAGATTGGTACTTGAAAACAACTGGAGGGCTAATACTTGATGCCCAGGAAGAAAGCCTTATAGGTCAGGAGGAAAAAGCCAGTGTGGTGGGCTGAACAAGAACCACCACAATAGGAAGTTCCTGCCCAAATATTGGAAACATGTGAATGTTTTACTGCATGTGGCAAAAGGGATTTTGTGGATGTGACTAAGTTAAGGAGCTTAATATATTGAGGTTTTTCTAAATGATCTGGATGGATGCAGCACGTAATAACAGGGTGGCAGTAGAAGTGAAAATTGGAATAATTCAGCCAGAACTCAAGAAATGCCAATATCTTCCAGTAGCTGGATCAAGTCAGGAAGAAATTCTGCCCTGAAGTCTCCAGCAGGAAACATACCTCCTGACACACTAATATTACTAGAGGGCCATGATTACCTTAGGGGTGTGTGTGTGTGTGTGTGTGTGTGTGTGTGTGTGTGAGGGAATTAACCATTTTGAAGGTCTTAGATCAGTGTCTTTTGCTTTTTCTGACTCTCACCCCACTTCCACCTTTTTTAAGTTGCCCTTTGACACGTAGATACAATTAGCCTGTCTCTACCACTGTACTCTAAAAGCTGCTACACCTTGTTTCTGCCTGGATCTTTGGTGGCTAACTTATTGTATGATACTAAAAGACTCATGACAGGGATAGGAAGATAGCTGTGTGGTCTAAGCACCTACATGGAAAGTTCAAAGACCTGGGTTTGATCCCTGGTACTATATGCTGCACAGGCCTGAAACTGGATGTGGTGGTGCATGCCTGTAATCCCAGCATTGGTGAGGCTGAGACAGGAGGATCACTGTGAGTATAAGCTGCATAGCAAGATACTGCACCAAATAAACACAAGATTATTTGTTTTTTTAAAAAAGACTCCTGTCAAATACTTTTGTGTGAAGAAATAACTAACCAACTGGCTGAAGGAACGTTGTCCTGTCAGCATAGTAAGGCCTGAATCTAGACTATCTAGATATTAACCCCTGGAGCAGTTGAATTCTGTCCCAGGAACTGTGGGGCCAAACTTCATGTTGTGACAGCTTTCTTCTCAAGATCTGCTCTCCCTATCACATTTGTAGGTGATGCTTGAGCTAAATGCTGTGGAATAGTCACACGCAGGGCCCATCCAGATCCTAGGAAAGTTATCTTTTCCTTTCATCTAAAAGGTGGATGTCTCAGTTACTCTTCTCTCATTGCTGGAACAAATGCCCAACACCCAAAGTGAAGGAAGGAAAGATTTATTAAGCTCACCATCACTGGAGGATTCAGTCCATACTCGGCGGGCTCCAAGGCAGAATGGCACATGGCAGAGGGCAGCAGTTCATGGAGCGGCAAACAGCAAGATTGCAAATGGAGGAGTAACAGTAAGAATGGCAGGAGAGAAGAAGTCTCTCTCCCTTAAACTGCATTCAGGTTATGGCCCCAGGCAGGAAGTAGTACTCACACTCATAATCCCAGCAGTACTAAGACCCATAATCCCATCAGTATTAAGACCTATAATCCCTATGGATCATAAGTTAGTCTAAAGCTCTAGAAGTCCCCACCCATAACTGCATGAGGCTTTGGAGGGACAACTAGACATAAACCTTAACTATGGGGTCGTTGCCTCTGGAACATGCATTGTGCCAGATGGGAGTGGGGTTACCTGACCAGAGACATCATGTCAGCTATTTTCTTCCTTGTCGCTGAGGCCCACTACTCCACACTGGGAGCTTCCAAGAAGAGATGTTTATTTTGGCTCATGTTTCCAGTCCATGATTGGCTGGCTCTGAGGCCCAAACAGGAAAACAGAAGAGCATGTAGAGGAAGTGATGCTCAATCCATGGCAAGCAGGAAGCCTGAGAGAAGGGTGGGGCCTAGGAGGAGGGGACAGTCCAGGGCACGCCCCAGTGACTCACCTCTAACAGGCTAATTTCCTAACTGCAAGTCAGCTATAGTGCCTCCAGGATCAAGTCATCTTCCATACATGTGAAGATTTGAGGGACATACAGAGCCACACCATGACAGTGAGCAAAAAAGATCCAAAGCATAACATGCATGAAGAGGAAGAACTACAATGAAGAAGGCTTGGTGTTACTCCCCAGAGCACTGTGAATGCTGGGAGTCACAAGGTGACTGAAGGGGGGAACTGGGTGTATGATTTCCAGAGGTCTCTCCAGATCAGAATTTTTACATTTCCCATCATTCAAAAGGTGTGAATTTCTACATATCATGTTTCTTCTTTTGGTTCTATAACGACTGCAACCCTCAATGAGCTTCTGTTTGCTATTCTTAAATGGGGTGGGGAGTGAATATTAGCAGCATCATTTCAGGGAGCTGTTCTAAAGATAAACATCATCTGAGTTAATCACAAGTTTCAGCTGAGCTAAGGATGTAGCTCAAAGGTAGGGGATTGGCCTACCATGCCCAATACCTTGATTTTATGTCTAGCATCATCGAAGACAAACCCCAAACATTTTCTGCTACAGAGTAAACTTGTGTCCCTTCCCTCATGGGAAAGAGACCCCACCAGCAGCTTGATATGGGACCTTGTGCCTTTAAAATTGTGAGGAGAGAGATTTGAGTTTAAAGCAAAATTAACAGTTTAGTTTGCTTTTATTATGGAAATCCTAGAAAACAAGTACATTCTCCTTAAAACTTTTAAAAGAATGCAAATGTATTTATAACAAATATATCAGCACTGTCTGCAGTGTTTTTGCTGGAAGTCCTTTCCTGCTGGAGCTGTGTTTGTAAGTGTGATAAAAGTTCTTGAAAAATTGATTTTTCCAAGTCGGTTAGATATATTCCCACCATCTTTCTTCACTATTGATTCATTCAGTGTACTATTTATTTTTTCTCTAGTAATAAGAAAGTAAGTTTAGGCGCAGGTATATAGATTACAGTGGAAAGTATTCCAATTAATTTTCAGGTATTTTGGAGTTTTAAAAACAGGCTTAACTTGAAACACACTCTCTACAAGAGTCATTTTTCTTGCTTCATATCTTGTGAAGTTTGTACATTGATTATCCTGAACATTTTATTCCTGGTTAACGCTGCTGTTTGTGTGCTCCTTGATCCTAACAGTTGGGCATAGTCCATGATACTGTGGTATAGTAGGACTGCTCTTTATGGCAATGATTTCCATTTTGGAAATACCCCACAGTTATTTGTGATGTTTTCTCTTCATTGGAAGAAATCAATAGCTCAGGTGTTTTGTTGACTCTACGTTCTTCTTTAATTTTACAAGCAAAAAAGCATTATAGCGGTTCACAAATCTGCTTCCCAAGGGCCAGGGAAGCACTTCAGGTGCTTATGGATTTCTGCTGCCTGACTAATATGTGGCCAGCGCTCAGGAGACTTTTCTCTCTGCCTGCAGTCTAAGCTGTGAGCAGAGGAAACCTTGCCCTGTTGCCAGATCAGCAGGGGTCTCTGTGAATAGCAGTCAGAGTGGGGATTATCAGCCAGAGTGCTAGACTGCTCCCCAGTGCCAGTGGGGGGGAGATGTTTTAGTTCATTTTCTGCTGCTATGACAGGATATTATAGGTGAGGCAAGCTACAAACAATAGAAATGTGTTTGGCTCACAGTTCTGGAGGCTGGGAAATACAAGACTGAACAGCTATATCTGATGAAAAGCTTCATTGTGTATTAGATATAATTACATGATAGGAGATGAGAGAGAGAGAGAGACAGAGAGAGAGAGAGAGACAGAGAGAGACAGAGACAGAGACAAAGATACAGAGACAGACAGGAAGGCAGATACAAAGATGGAGAAAGAATGAGTGGTTTTATACCAAACCCTCTCCCACACAAGCACTGGGACTATTTCATTTATAAGAATTTTTCCCTCATGGCCTAATTCTACTCTTTCAGGTCCCACTTCTAAATACAGTTACAATTGTAATTGTATTTCAGCATGAGTTTTGGAGGGGCCATTTAAATGACAGCAGCAAGAAAGGCTCTTTCTCCGAGATTTCATGCTATCAACTTCCTGCTCTCCTACAGCTCATGAGGTAAGGATTCAGGCAATCATCCGAGGGGAGGTGAAGGAAGGGATAGAAAACAGTAGTTATTGGATGAGAGTAAAACTGAATGTGGAAAGCTTCTGACAGGAAAAGTCTGAATTAGGGTTATTTTATGAGGAAGTTTAACTGTTTCTTAGAGAGGAACCCAGTTCTGAGAAAAAGATTGCTGTGCAAGGAGCTTACTGGAGGAATAAGTTGGAAAGCAAAGTTAGGAAGGGAAAAGAAGTAAAAAGGTGTAGTGTTGAGCAAAGGCCCACTGTGATCCATAGTATTAGTTATACGTCAATGTTGGTTCCATCTTTGGGCAACAGATTGTACAAATCTAGTGGCTTAAAACAACAATAAGTGTACTGTGTTTCTAGGTTTGAGTGGATCAGAGTTTCATGAATACTTTGGTTGGACAGCTCAGCCTGAGGCTCCTGGAGGCTTTAGTTATGATTTCGTCTGGAGCTGTGATCATCTGGAGACTTCACTAGGACCGAAGGGTCCACTTCTAAGCCGCTTGCTTACGTAGCTGCCAAGATGTGCTGGCTGTTGGCAAGAACCTCTGTTCTGTCTGCCTCCCACCCTCTCTTCCAGCTGCTTGACTGTCCTCATGCTAGGGCTTCTGCTTTCCCACAGGATGCAGAGTTTAGGAGAAAGACAACACCACACAGAAGCCACTCTTCACACAACCCAGCCTCCAAAGTCAGATAGCAACACTTTCTCTTCTTCAACTCCTTAATCCTTAAGTCTGGGCTACATTCACGGAGAAGGAAATTGGGTCCTGTCTTTTAAAAGTACCTAGTATGTTTGCCCAGGCCTGTAGGGAAGATGGAAAGACATCATAAAGTACCACTCACAGTGGTTTTCATCAAGGGCAAGAGAGCTAGGGCATTGAGATTCACAGTAATTTATCATGATGAAGAGTTCTGTGAAGTGGAAGGGGATAAATTCCCAGACTCTTTGATTTTCAGTCAAAGTATGTGTCTTTAAGCAGCTCTGGAACAAATGTGAAAGGGGCTGGGTAAGGAGGGTGACCACAAGCACAAATCAGCCACTGCAAGGGATCAGCCAGAGAGCATTGACAGGATTTGCTATAACCAGACAGCATAATAAATACGCTCTTATTCCAGTGCAATTATTCCATTGTATGTTGATTCTATTGTATTCACTGCATCCTGGCAGTGCTTAGTGGAGAAATGGTTCTTCCAACTTCTTTAAAGAATTCATCAGGTTTTAAGAATTCTGCTCTAAAAAAAAAGGAAAGAAAAGAATTCTGCTCTCCATTACCCTTCCTGTGTGGTTTCATCTTCAGGCTGAGTCCACTGTTGTTGCAGAAAGCCTGGTTGCAGATGTCTGAAAAATACACAATGAAATCAAGCAACAAAGTTGAACTAGGAAGAAGCTTGCCTAGAAGCATACAGGAAGGCAATGGCTGGACACAAAGGTTACTAATAACACTTTGTGCCTTGAGTGCACCTTTCATTTGAGCTTGGAGGAGCTGCATGAGCATTTTAGGAATCCAGGGAGTTACTTTCTTGGACACAAGTTTTAAACTCAGCAGGTCTTTTAACAATTTGGTTCTTTGAATGCTTCATTTTCTGGATTGTTCTCCAGGGAAAAATGATTTTGCTTCATAAATTATGAGGATGTTTTTAGGTGTCAGTTATTTCTTAAAACAATGGATAGTACACAGTCTCTGGAAGCATTATGTGACATTCACAGCCTTTCGTTTTTTATTTCAAAGCTGCCGTCATGAAATTATTTAAGTAGGAGATAGAACATTTTTGTTAATGAGGAAAGTGTAACTAGAGACTGTTTCCAATGCTAATCATCACAGATTTTAGTCTTCCCATTATCTGTTTATCTTTTTGCACGATGCACTCAAGGACCAGCCTCCGAGCTCTGTTCTTGCCTCTGTGTGGCTAGCACAGCTAGTGAGAGGGCAGACCGATGGCGGCGAGGTGGCGCAGGCCTGCTGGATGGTGCCAAGAGCTGCGCATACTGAGCCTGTCTGTCCTTGTCTTTCTTCACCAGAGGGGTGCAGTGCTGGAGACAGACTCCACCTGGATGAAGAGTCAGAACTTAGGAGCAGGTTTGCACTGGTGTCCTGTCATCATTAGGATGGGGACATACATTGGAAAATATCAGTAATTTGTCACATGTCTTTGTGCACCCTGCACAGGATCATGTTTTGCCTGTCGAGTGCCCACTGGTGTTTTTCCACTAAACCTCGAAATGAAGCGTACTGAATAGTGATGAAGCCCAGGTCCACATGAGATGGAGCTCCGCTGCTGGGACTGAAGCCACAGCAAAGGCCGTGTCCTCAGGCTTAGCCCGAGAGGTCAACTGAACTCACAGATCTGCAGAGTGGAAATTACAACAAGGGATCTGCTTGAAGCTGGTGGATATTGGTGGCTACTGCACTGCAGACAGTGTAGACAGCAGTCTCCTCTGACTCGTATGCTTTGTTTCTTTTCTTTCCTGTAAGTTCCTGTTCGTAGTACATCATCAATTCCTTGTGGGTAGTTTCCTTGTAAGTCACATACCCTATTTCTTTTCACATCCCTTTCCCCTCTCCCTTCCTCTCTTTCTCCATTCATCTTTTAGTCCCCTTTCCATTTAGTCCCCATTTCCATTCTATTTCCTTAACCTACTGTCTGGTTTTTTTTTTTTTTTTTTTTTGCTCTTTGAAAGCTGCAAAGCCAGAAGTCTTCCTTTCCTGGGAGTTTCCAAACATCATGCATTATCCTCTGGTTCCACTAGGTGGCAGCACAGAAGAGGGCAGAAGCCTCGCTCTTGGCGTGAAGAGGTGTTAGCAGTGGGCTCTCTAAACCTCAATTCCGGTTCTCACTCTCCTCCAAGAAAAAATGAGAAGTCTGTGAGTTTGCAGAAGTGGCTCTACCTCCCTCCAGATTGGTTATTTATTTACAGGTGGAGTGAAATAGTTTCTGTCCCAGGATTATTGTGGGATAATGTAGGAGTTTTAGATCCATTTGAAATCATGATCTTTCTTTTTATACCATGTGACGGTTGGTGAAAGTGAGTATTTTTCTCTTGAGAAAGGATATGTGCTCGGCTTAGCTCTTTATAAAGCCCTTTTAGGGGCTTTGTCTCTTTCCCTAGGTAGATTTGGATTCACTGGACCCTCATCTTTTGTGAAGCAAGGTGGGAAGATAAAAGAGAAAGTCATGCTAAGGTCCAGGCCCTTTTGTTCTCCACAGAGATTCCTGTGGGACCTAAATATATACAAAGGCCCACTTGTTTATCCTCTGTGAAGTTCCTTCTGGTTTTCTCTCAGGTTCTAGCATGCTTCCAAGGAGCAATTTGAACAATTTAAAGTCAGCCAGGCTGCACTGCTGGGCAACCTTTTAAAACTGTTAATTCTTTCATTTATTTCTCACAGCTGTGGTTCTAAAATCTCTTCGGTTTGTCATAGCCTTTTTCACTTTCAAGCTCATTTCTCTTAACTGATGGATGAGAACCCACAAGTCATGGGGGTTTTTGGTGCTCAGACCCAACACTAGGGTTTAGATCCCCAGTGTTTTTCTTCTCTGAGTTTTCTTTGGTCCCTCCGGGTCTTCAGGAGGAGTCCAGGAAAGTAGGAATACTAGCATAGGACTAAATCACTGTTACTTCACTTCTGTTCCCTGTCTTCCCTCCTGAAATTAAGCAGAAGGGTTACACTAAAGCAGAAAAGAAAAGGGGACAATTAAGACAATGCAGGCTAGAAGCTCCATCCAGGTGACTGTCACCCTTTCACAGTATTTTTTTCCAAAGTAGTATTCCTTGAGTGCCTTCTGAGAAAACATTTCCTGCCCACCACACACACACTACCATCACCAGCTGCGTAGATTCGACCATCACGTGCCCTCACCCTGAGAGGTGAGTCTGACTGGTCTCCCATCTACGATTCCAGTTCTCCAAGCCAGTCATTGGTAAACCAGCTGCAAAGGCATAAGACTCAGACAGTTGCGGAGCTCAGGGCTTTGAGAACTGTCTGGGCCTCGAAATTCCTGGCATCCATCCTGCGCTCATGGTGCAGAATCTGCCAAACACTTAGCCAATCATGAGAAAGAGGGTGGGGGGTAGGGAGACAAAGGAGAGAAGAAAAAATCTGATTCCATCTTCTCAGCTTCTGGGTGAGGCCTTGCCTGACACCAGAACTATCATTGACTGTTTTATTAAGCAATTTTTTTTTTAAATCTTTATTTAAACATCAGTCTATGAGAAGATTTTTGGTTCATATGCTCTGGGAAAGGAAAGTTAGGAAAACAATTGCAAAAAAATATATAAACAGTAGAGAAGAGACCCAAAAGGAGAAAGTATAGCCAATGTCTTCCCGCCTTCTTAGGTTGCTGTTCCATTGCTCTAGCCCAAGTTCTGGGGTGCCGCTGGGTTTAGTCCCCTGAGAAGGAAGCTTAGTCTATCTTCCAAGAACTGGGAGCAAATAACCTATCATCAAGAGGAGTCTGGGATTCCCATAGGTTTATGGGCTGATTAGGAAGAATGACAATTGAACAGTTGGAGAGTCACAGCTGGTAGCGAAAGAGGGCACTTGTCCCCTGGTTAGGACAATCAAGGTGCAGTTTAGGAAAAGAACAGGATCAAAAGAAAGTTTTTCCAACAGGTAGAAACAAGGAAGAGAAAGAAAGTGTGTGACAAGAAATGGGCTTTGTTATGCAAAGTCTGAGTTTAACAATTTAGTATGTATGCTTTAGTTGAAACCAGAATTCTTAGATTAAAAAACATCCAAAGCTCAAGTAGAAAAATAGGCAGTGTAGAACTTAGGTGTGTTCTATCAGAGAGAGTCGCTTTTTCCCCCTGTGGAGCTGCTTGGCCTGCAGGTCTGTGTAGGGCTGTGGACGAGGGTCTATATTACACAGGGTGGATTTTGTTAAGGTTGTCAAGAATAAGGCCTACTTTAAGAGGTATCAAATGAAGTTTAGAAGACGACGAGAGGGCAAAACTGATTACTATGCTAGGAAACGCTTTGTAATGCAGGACAAAAATAAGTACAACACACCTAAATACAGAATGATAGTTCATGTAACTAACAGAGATATCATTTGTCAGATTGCTTATGCCTGTATTGAAGGGGACATGATAGTTTGTGCAGCATATGCACATGAACTACCAAAATACGGTGTGAAAGTTGGCCTAAAAGATTATGCTGCAAGCCGGGCGTGGTGGCGCACACCTGTAATCCCAGCACTTGGGAGGCTGAGGCAGGAGGATTGTTGTGAGTTCAAGACCAGCCTGAGCTACAAAGTGAGCTTAAGGCCAGCCTGAACTGCAGTGAGACCCTGTCTCAAAAAGACAAAAAAAAAAAAAAAAAAAAAAAAAAAAAAAAAAAAAAAAAA